>CM076581.1:1374947445-1375109196 GCA_034641835.2 Pinus albicaulis
TTACGAAATGAAAGACTTGGGATAAGAGCCTACCTGGATTCCAACGCTAGATCTGAAGAAGAAGATGCCCCCGTCCTTCAGCCCTGGTAGATCACAATCCTTCCACGATCTCCGTGGACGAACACCTGCACACAGAAGAGACGAATAGATACATGCATAGGAACCAGCATACGTAACTAAATATCGGTCAGAAAAGATATTACTCGCATTAACATGATTGCAAAAGGAGTGGAACCATAATCATAGTCATCTATTAAAGTGATAAACGAACAGAAGTTACAACCGAGTTCTGACGTCGCAGCCTCCTTCGAACGGGTCCCCGGTTGTCCACGTCTCGCAAAGCTCGCCAAGGAAAGGGAAACCTCTCCAGAGTCTCGTAACAATGGTCTCCTTGCTTAATGGGCCTTAAGGGAAAGAAGGGATTCCTTACAGCACAAAGGCACTTGGGAATAGGGAGATGCAAAGCTTCAGCACTTCAAGACTAGCTTGCCATGGATCTGAGCAAGCTTTTATAGATGGGGAAGGAGGGAGTTGGGATCCCTATTATTATGGGATTGGCCCTATCAACAAGGAAGGTTCCATAGAAGGTGGCAAAACTACTTCCCTTCCATATAACTCCCGTAGCCAAACCTCCCAACTCAAGATAGGCAGTGGTTGTGAGTTTGTTTGAACTCAACTTCCGCCATCCATATATAAAAAACAGTCCCTAAAATGGGTGGCGCGATTGCTGCTCTATGACAGAGCGCCAAGTGGCGCGACCTCTTTTCAGGATTTCCCTGAGTGGCGCGAGTACTGAACTGCCTACCCGCGCCAATGCAAAAAGAGTTGTTTTTCATGGATTTTGCAAGGAGATGTCTCAAGGGGAAATGAAGCTCATACTCAGAGGGATGCAATGATGATGTTTTCAGTGCATGACAGTGTTCACAGGTCACATTATGGGTCCTCCATTGTGCGGGACGGGGAATGGTAGGGACGGTGACAAATTGTTGTGTAACACCATGTCTTCCCATAGAACCCCTCTCGCACCTTATTTCATAAGCCCCTTTCCATTTTTATTTTCTCCACCAAAGCTTTCCCGTCTTCGTATTTTCCTGATTTCCAACCATTTGTTTAAATAAATCATGACCGTTGATCTTTGCAGATCAATGATCATCAAACCTCTTCACTCCTTCAAGCCTTCATTCCTTCATTTTTCCGCTTTAGATCTTAACTGTCCATTCATTGAGATCAATGACCATCGCGAAAAATATCATCACTTCTTATCTCCACATGCCTCTATTCTTCATTAGCCCGAGATCAATCTTGACCATTGATCAGATCTACGGTCCAGACTTAACTCGATAGCCCAACACCTTTCCACCGCTCGACAAGCGACCTGACGTAACTATCGGGCCCCACCATTTGTTCCGCCCACACACCTTATCCTCCGTCGCGCTCTCCCACAACCTTCCGATCTCCCGACAATCATCCGACAGCCAGAAATGCATATCGTGTAATTTTTGAGCCCTTCCCACAGTGCGCTACTTCCGCGCGATATAAGAAGTTTGGGAAATCCATGTGTCATTTAGTGAGTGGAATCGCATTCCAAAAGGTAATACTGCCTCCCCCCCATTTTGTTACGCGAAAACCATTTCTGGTTTCCACCATATCGCCTACCCTCCACAACATAATGTTAGCTTTTAATCCTAGCCATCGATCTCTGAGATCGCACGACCCATGTTATATCGCGATATCAAACGCATTTGTTTCCCATCTCTCTCCCAAACGACTCCATCAAGAAATCTCCACCGTAGATCGTCCTGATCTAACGGTCCATGTTCATCCTCGCACCCAAACCCTCTCTGCACCTGGTTAGCTTCTCTGCCAGGGTTTTCATCCCATTTTTCTGCTGCATACGTCTACCTCCTCACTACTCCCCCACCCAAGAGCCTTTGCAAGCAGTCTAAACCAAGCCTGCGTGATTTTATAACAGTTTTTCGTGTGTTTGTAGGTTTTTTCATGGCCGACGAAGGATAAATGTTTTACAGTCACAAAGGTGACCCAAAGGCTGAGATAGCAATCTCAGGGCCAAGAATCAATATCAAAGGGACCCGAATAGAAGGTGAGGTCGTGTCAATCAATGGATGAGATCTATGAATCCTCAATAAACCCTCCAGCTCAGCGAAACCCTCCACCTGTGCACACAACACTCAGAAAGATGAGAATCACATATCCAGTGGAAATTGACAAGTCATAGAAGATTAAAAAAACATTTGAAGGCATCAGTACAGAATCAGATCAAGCAATAAGCAAATTTAAAACATAAACAGAGCCAAAATAGGTTAAATTACAAAGGAACAGAGCAATTATGGGTCCAGAAGCTGACTGACACATACATTATCCATATCCATACACACAAGCCTGCCAAGTAGTTATTACACCAAGGAAGCTACTACAAACTGTCAAAAGAAGTTCTTTAGACCTCATAGCCCATTCTTCATGTAACTCACACCTAAGAAGATAACAGTACCACTGCAGATAATATTTCTTCCCAAAGGACACTCTGTAGGTTGTTTTATGTCATGTCAAAGGAACCTCAGCAAGCAAAAAAGTTACTAAGTCCGTCCATAAATTGATGTAATATTTATGGCTCAGGATGGAGCATTGGAATGCACTCCTCCTGTCTCTGATGATCATTAAAACCTCCTTCACCTACTTTTCCCATTTTCTTTATAAAGACTCTTTGAAGTCTCATTGTAAAAGGTTGGCATTTGGTGATTTCTAAAGAAATACATATTTCTGCTTTGAAGAAGCATTGGTGTTCTGAAGGAGTGTGGAAGTCTCTGTTTCTATGTTGAATGAAGGAGGCTGGACCATTGGATCCCTGAGCCTGGTTTTGGTGAAGTAATCTCTTATTTTTTATGTTATTCCCATTTATCACTTTGTTCCATTATGCTTTAACTTATAATAGGATAAAAAGTTTAGGTAGAGAAATGTATCTTAGAAGCACCTCTGACATGTTTATCCTTCACTGTTTATATGTTTTCGCTACTAAACATGATAGGGTAGTCTAATAGCTCTCTTGAATATTCAGTTTGTTTTATTTCAGAAATGGTTAATTTAGTTGTGCTAAGGATTGTTTAGGCATTCCCTCTTTCTTTGCCACTGAATATTGTATCTGAAATCTCCCTTTAAGTATTAATGCTTACAGTTTGACAGAGAGGCTTGTTTCAATCATACCCTCTGTTCATTATTGTAATTATTGTGTTAAAGGTCCCTATAATTGTAGTCCTAGATGTCTAAGGCGTTCCCTCTTCTCTGAATGCAATTGTATGTATTTGTTGATTAATCTCTCAACAGTGAACTTATAGGAGGAAATAGAGCGTTCCCTGAATCCTGTGATTCATTAAGAAGGTTTTAGTCTGCATTTCTCCTTTTCTTTGAGTGTTTATATTGATTGAATCCAAAATAGTGACCTTACTGGAGGAGATAGGGCGTTCCCTATATCCTTTAAGTCATTGTGAGAGGGTTTAGTTTTCTTTTCACTCTTAGTCCTTAATGTTCATCCCATTTCACCTATATTATTCAACAGATCCTTGACCAAGTTAGATTTTTCCTCTGGTTTTCCTTCCATCTCAGTCAGAACTATTTTGACTTTCACATGACTCCATTTCCCAATGGCTTGTAGATTCCCATGCTCTATCTATACTACATGAAACATATTTGTCCAACCAAACAAAACAAACAACCCTGCACTTCATAACTAGCCTAAAATAAACTTCTAAACCATTCAAGACATATCCTTATAAACATATTGAGAGATCCCTCTCTGAGACTAGGAGGGCTAGATCCTAGAGCTCTAAAGTTTGGTTTGCATGTTGCCTTATCATTTGGCATGCCAATCTGCCAAATCACAGGACCTCCAACATAATGGTGATCACGGTGGGACCTATTGAGTATATAGTTTCTTGAATACCTCTTAAAACTCTTTAGGCCCTTAATTTGACAAAGAATACCCTAGGAATTTGTTATCCCACCTCATCACCAACATAATGGCGATCATGGTGGGACCTATTGAGTATATGATAGTCTAGCTAGCTCTTGTGCACTCTTTAGTCCTACAAATCTCTAAGAAAATAAGTTAGTGGGCCATAGAGTAGACTCTATTTGTTTGAGCACCTTATCTAAGTGTTAAGATCAAACATAGGACACCCTCATAACCATACAAATATACAAAATCCAAAAATATTTCAGATTGGCTTCATAATAAACATGGTGGTGGAAGCATAAAATATTTTATCTTGACAAAAAGCTAAAAATTTTCCCCCTGGCGACTCCATTTAGCTCCAGTAGGCCTATTACCCATCTAGGTCTCCAGATCTCTTTAGGACTGTGTTAACCATCCTTGAAGAAGTTGAGAAGCCTAGTCCCATACTAGATAAGACATTCTGAGAGAAAAAACTTTCAAACAGTCCCTATAAACTTTAGCCTCTCTCATTTTTTAAAAGCAGTTTGGATTCACATAGGATTAGCACTAGATCCCATCCAGACCCTGATCCTCCTACAATAGTTGAAAATCCAGAGAGAATTCTGTGGCAAAATTCTAGAGCTAGAAAATTAGCTGCTGATAGGAACATCCCAAGAACAATATCTCTCCCTGAAAACCTTGCTATCTTGGAGGATCTACACTTTGACTTACATCATACTAAGAACATATTCAGAACCAGATCTCAAAGTGATTTAAACCAAACTGATCTTGAAACTGTAGATTTACAGCAGAGCTTTAGTAGAGAAGCTTCACCTTCTACTCATCCTAATTCACAACTTCTTCACCACTTTAGCCTCTTTCACAACCAACCTGCTCAAAACCAGTTTGCTGGCCCAAGTGTTTCTTCCACTCTAATCCATACCACCACTGTCCAAAACACTCCTTTTCAGCCCATTTTCCCTCTTGTAAATCCACCCCATGTTAATCCACCTTTCTTTCCAGCCATGGTAGCATGGTATGCCCCATTAGTGTTACCACAACCTATGGTTCCCTTGCCAAATGAATATCAGTCCAAAATTCCACATTTCACTGGAAAAGAATCTACCACAGCTCAACAACATGTATATAGGATCGAAGATGCTTTTGATTATATGGAAGTAGAAGATGAAACCATAAAGATGAGAATCTTTGCTCAAAGTCTAGGAGGAGAAGTAAAGAAGTGATTTAAAGGCTTAACTCCTAATAACATCAATGACCTTCCCTCTTTACATCAAGCATTCATAAACAAATGGGAGATGAAAAGAAACCCTCTCCAAATATTAGCAGAGTATAAGAGTCTTAAAAGAAATCAGGGAGAGAGTGTTCATGATTACTCCACCAGGTTTAACAGTGTTTACAATGCTCTTCCACCTCACATGAAACCTCCCCAATGCTTGGCCTTAGTGAAATATCCTGAAGGTTTCGATGCTGATATGGCCTATCAACTAAGGGAGAGAGATTATTCAACTCTAGAAGACATGCAGAAGGGAGCGGTGAGTGTAGAAGAAAACTTAATTGAGAAAAGAACTAGGTTAAGATCAGAGAAGAGGGTAACTTATAAAGATGATACTAGACCCTCAACCTCATTCTCTGATACCAAAATCAACAACCTAGTGAAGGTAATGGAGAGAATGCTTGAAAAGATAAACTTGAATGATAGAGTGCCACCAAGAGAACACCAAAACAACCTCCAAAATAGAAATAGAAACCAGAATTTTAGAAGAGAAAAAAATCAAGAAAGGCAAAGAGATAATGACCAAAAAATTAGGTCTCCTTTCCAACAAAACTACGCAGATCAAGAGGAAGAAAGGGAGATCTAAGGGTTGGGAGAAAACCATGTAAACTTGATTGGATCAGATAGTGGGGATGATTTTTTCCTCACTGAAGAAGAACAAGGTTTCTTCTCCTCAGGAACAAAGAAAGATACATATGAGGAGTCTAAGGATTATAGATTGGGGTTTGAGAATGAAATCATGGAGGTACACAAACACTACGATCTAAGAAGCAAAGGGAACATAGATAATCCAAATGACAAAAACACTAACTCTGCTGTTAGGAGAAATACAGAAAATCAGCCTAAAAAGACAGCAAACAAAACCATCACAATAGCCAAAAGAGCTAATTCAAACAATGACAAAAACAACCAACAAGGGTTTGAATAAAGTTGCCCTAGTACCTCTGCTACTGGCCCTACTAAAACAACTCAGATTGATAGTCCTAATAAATCTCAGCAAGTCAAAATTGCTGAAAGAAACATAAGTGAGAAAGCAGACGTAAATATGACAAAATCAATAGTTCCTTTCAGCCTCGAGGGAGAGATTTCAAAGATCAAAATTACCATACCTCTGGCTGAATTAGTGACCCAGGAAGTGTACAAAAACTAGGTGCTAAAAGCTCTGAATATAAATATTGAAACTGATAATTTGAACTTGAAAGATGACAAGCCAGAGCTATTGTTTGGTCCTAAAATTGAAGGAAAATACCAAGAAGGGGTTGTGCCCCCCTTCTATGTCAGTCTAAACATACATGACAAAATCTTACACAATGCCATGCTAGATTCAGGAGCATCACACAACCTTATGCCCAAGGTAATAATGGAAATCTTAGGCTTAGAGATTACTAGACCATATAAAGACTTGTATTCCTTTGATTCTAGAAGGGTCAAATTCTTGGGGTTAATTAAATATTTGTGTGTTAACTTGTCTCAAATTCCTGCCAAGAATCTTGTAATGGATGTAGTAGTAGCTGACATTCCCCGAAAAAATGGTATGATTTTGTCTAGATCATGGGGAGCTAAAATTCAGGGCACCCTTCAAATGGATATGTCTTATGCCACCATACCAGTGTTTGGTCAAACTGAAAGATTATATAGGGAAACCCTCATGAAATACATGGTGAGCAGCAAGGACAAACCTCACAACACTCCTATTTATTCAACCCATTCATATCTAGATTCCTTTATTGTATACAATGAAGATGAATTCACCCAAACAATGGAGGAAAACAAGCAGGACATTAATGCACCTGAGCATTCAGAATTTTCTTCCTCTCAACCTCTAGATACCCCAACTCCCAGCAGCTTTGCACAACACAAAACAGATGAGAATGAAACAGAAACACTTTGGAGAATGAGCTTTGATGGCTCTTGCAGCAAAAATAGTTCAGGGGCTGATGTACAGACACACAACACAAACAAAGGACATGCCTGCAAATTAGATTTTTCATGCACTAACAACATTGCAGAATATGAAGCCCTTCTCCTTGGACTGCACATACTTAAAGATTTAGAGGCCAAAAAGATATCAGTGCAGGGAGATTCTGAGTTAATCATCAGAAAAATCAAAGGGGAATATTCAACCAAAAACCCCAGACTCAGAGAATATAGAAACACTATTTTAGATCTCCTAAAAAATTTTGAAAAATATAAACTCATGTTCATACCAAGAGCCCAAAATCATCTGGCAAACGAAATTGCTTTTGCTACTAGTAATTTCTAGATACCACAAATCGATGAACAATTCATTATAAAGGTGAAAAACAGACCAGCAGTGCCTGATAACGAAGGTCATTGACAGGTGTTTAACATTGATAAACATATAGAAAATTTCCTGTGGTCAAAAAATGAGTTTTCCACAGCATCACCAAGTTTCAGCCATGAAAAGGAATGTTTAAATGGAGAACTAATTCCTGAAATAGAGTCCTCCTCTCCCACTGATATCAATCAGTTTGATCATATTTTCAAAGCAAAATTATCTGAAGATCTAGACCAAAAGGACCTTGAAGTTCTAGAGTGTAAAGGTGATACCATACCTAAAGGCCTAGCCCCATTAGAACAACTCTTTGATTTCAATGATGTGGCTAAGGAACTGAAAACAGAACCCATGGAAACTAATGTGGAAGAACACAACATAGGTAGCTCAACTGAGCCTAAAATGATTAAGTTAGCTAGCACCCTTCCTGCCCACATCAAATAGAAATACATCGCACTCTTCAAAGAATTTATAGATGTTTTTGCATGGGACTATAAAGATTTGAAATCATATGACACCAGCATCATTCAGCACAAGATCCCTCTTAAGGAAAATCAGAAACCTTTCATGCATAAATTAAGGAGGATAAACCCTGTTCTATTTCCTACAGTAGAAAAAGAGAATAGGAAGATGTATGATGTAGGGATCATTGTTCCTCTTAGATACTTAGACTGGGTCTCCAATCTAGTATCTGTCAGGAAGAAGACAGGGGAGAATAGGCTGTGTATTGACTTCAAGAACCTAAATAAAGCCTCTCTGAAAGATAACTACCCCTTGCCAAAAATGGACCGCATCCTTCAAAGGGTAGTTGGGTCAAAAATAATATCATTATTGGATGGGTTATCAGGTTACAATCAGGTTCTAGTTCTCCTAAGTGATCAACATAAAACTGCTTTTACTACACCTTGGGGGACATTCATGTATGTCAAAATGCCATTTGGTCTGATGAATGCAGGGGCCACCTTCTAGAGGGCCATGGAAATAGCTTTCTCAGAATACATAGGCTATTTTATAATCATTTACCTTGATGATATTACTGTCTTCTCCAAAACTGATGAAGAACATTTGGAACATTTAAGGAAAGTTTTTGAGAAATGCAGAAGATTTGGCTTGTCTTTAAATCCCAAAAAGACACTCTTTGGCCTCCAAGAAGGAAATCTTCTCGGTCACATAATTTCTGAAGAAGGGATCAAAATAGATCCTAAAATAATTGATGGCATAATGAATATCAACCATCCTATAAATCTCAAAGAATTACAGTCTTTCATTAGAAAGATAAATTTCTTGAGGAGGTGTTGGACCCTAAAAATGTCTTTTCTTTTCACCAAAATCCACTTCATTCCATTAATACTTTATCATTTATAGGCCTCAAAGATCAATAAGAATTATTAAAATCACTTTAAGAATACATGCAATGACTGACTTATTATACTTTTGTGGTTTTGTTGTCATAGTGATTTCTGAGCAGACTTAGCTACAAAATGCAGTCATTCTGTAGCTAGTCATATGTTCCGTAGCCATCTTGGTGTTCAAACAGGTTACAGGTGTCATCTAAGGGAAAGACATATATGGTTAGACTCCAAAACACTCCTGCATCATTCCTTGTCATCCACAAGGACTGAGTAAAAATCTGGAAGTGGTTATGCACATGGACAAAGCTAAAAAAAATCAAGAAGCAAACTTCTATAAGGATAAAGACTCTTGGATTACCTTCAGCAAAACACGAGTTCTTAACAGGAGTTTTAGTTTGATTTTTATTATAAAAGACACCTATGCCTATTTTTACTCAATAGTAGTTATGTAGTTGCTTATAAAAATAACTCGGTGAACCAAGAAAGGTTGTTGATGTTTTTCAAATACTGTGACACTCTGTTTCTGAGCATTTCTTTTAATTAAAGGAGTATAAATTTGATGCATGATCTGAAGGAAATTTTAAGGAGTTAAAGATTCGTGTGCCAATCTAATAGTAGAGGGCCCCTGCTATTTGAAGAGGCTTTTGCATACTTGCTAGATAAGTAACCTTTAATTCTGTTTTGTTCTTAACTTAAGCATTTTTTTGAGTTTATCCTTTTGCATCATGTTTTATGTCATTTACTTACGTTGAAGACCCTCATAATATTACAGTCAATCTTGTTCTCATAAGCTGTTCCAATATATCTCTAATACGTGAATGAGATCTATCTGTAGTACTTTGAGTTAATTGCATTTCAGTTCTGCTAATTGCATTTAAGTATTGTTAGTTAGACTTAGAAGATCCTCATTATTTTATAAGCTATTCTTGTTCTAAAGCTCTTTTAACACATCACTATTATATGAACGAGAATTAATTATATTATTTTGAGTTATTGACATTTGTTGTTCTTCAATTAGGTAAGAGATTCTCATGATATTATAAACAGTCTTTCTCTCAATTTGTTCCAAGAAATCTCTAATTTCTAAATAAGATTGAATAGTAATATTGTGAGTTGTAGAATGAGTTAATTCCAGTGTCATAAGTTATTTTAGCATAGGGTTCCTTAGTATGTTACAGATGATAATTTTCTCAAGTTGTTCCAACAAATCCCTAACAATGAATAAGATTTCTCTGTGATTTTTTAAGCTTTTGTTTTCTAAGAGAACCTCATTGCATCAGAACTAATCCTTTTCTCAGTTTGTTCCAATATACCTCTAATGAAACGAATTGGACTAAGTTTAATGTTATGAGTTACTTTCTTAGCAGCTTTACAATCTGTGGACTAACATTCTCTATTCTTGTTATCATTCCTAGTTTAGAGTAGATTTGATTTTTTTTTAGTGCATTCAGTAACTTTCCTTCGCTATTAATTTAGTTTTTTTTTTTCCCCTTAGAATAAAAACATAAAACCAAAAACACTAGAAAAACACCAAACACAACGAAGTAGGAAGAGGATACTTAGGCACATATGGTGCACTTCACTTCAACAGTTTACTAGCCCTGGTTGACAATTCATGACATCAATTTAGGAACACTAAAATGAACAAACATTTTGGCGCCGTTGCTGGGGAAGTGTAACTAGGTAGCCTTATTTCCTACCTCCCAAAAACAATGATATGCGTAGAGAAAGAGACTCAAGGGGTAGATTTGTAAGAAGCAGAAGCTTGATTCCCAGAACACCACTCGTTCCAGCAAGACCTAGAGATAGTACACCTCCAACTCAAGCCTACATTCCATACTATACTGGTCATAGAGTTCCAGAAGACTTAAGATCAGATATTCCATCAAAAATATCTCCCACTTCATCTACTGAACCTGTCATAGAAGAATATCCAAGGACCCTTGCTGGAGACATAAAATTTTTCACTTCCACAAAAGAATCAACCATGGCAGAAGAAGGGGGAGGAGGAGTCTTTAATGTAGAACATACACTATTTGGAGGAGGTAGAGGTAGAGGTAGAGGAGAAGGAGGTAGAGCTGCAGAAGGAGAAGGAGGTAGAGGTGAAGAAGGAGGCAGAGGAAGAGGTATAAGGGAAATGGGAAGCTCTTTTGGGTTCCCTATAATAGATGAAGAAACCAATGCAACTATGAAAAATATTTCACCCTCTGTCCTTCCAAACTTTTATGGACTCAAAAGTGAAGATCCTGAAACCTTCTTATTTGAATTTGAAGTCCTATGTAGAACCTATGATTACTTACAAGATGCCCAAAAACTTAAACTATTCCCTTCAACATTGAAAGAAGCAGCATTAAAATGGTTTATGAGTTTAATCAATAGTTCTATTAGGACATGGGAAGATATGAAACAAGCATTTCTAGAGAGGTATTTGGATTACTGTATGCCAATCAACCATAAGGAGGAAGTGTTCAAAATGGTACAAAAAGAGGATGAAAATCTGGAATATTTGTTGGAAATATTTAACTATAACATCAAGAGAGAAAAAATGGAAAACTTAGACCAAGATACTTTGAAAGCTCTCTTGTTGAAGACAATTAGGGATGAATGGCTGGATATCCTTAATATGATGGGAAAAGGGGATATATCTCAGCTCACATTAACTGAAATAGCTGAATTATGTATCAACCTTTCAAGAGGGAAATCTAAAACTTTAAAAGGACCAAGAGACCCTGCTCTTGCAATGGCAAGTAAGTCTGCTTCTAGAACAGTAAGTAGGGAAGAAATAGGGCATATGCTTGATGAATTCAAATCTGACATCTTAGGGAGTCTTAGTGAACAAATAGACACCCTTAAGTTACAAAACAAGAAAAAAGCTGAATCTAATGCCTTAGCAATCTCTTGTCCCAAATGTAGAAAGAAGCATGCCTTGAGAGAGTGCCCTTTGGATGCAAAAATAGTAGACTAGTGTAATTTTCTTAGAAAAACATGAGACCAAGAGTTTTCCTTCACTTCCTGGTCTTAAAGCTGTCTTTCAAGAAGAAACCCCTACAAATTCCACAGAATCTATCAATTTTGTCTCTAGGAGACCTTGGCAAGGACCTCAAGCACAAGGATTCAATGATCAAGTGTATAATTAGCCCCCATCAAATTGGAATTCTTGGCAGCAACCTTGGCCTCAATTCCAAAATCAATTTCAAACTTGGGCACAAGGGGCACAAAATCCCTATGGAAGATACTCCGAGTATTATCAATATCCACCATATCCAAATTTTCCTCCTCAACAAAATCCTCAACGAAACCCTCAAAAAAATCCACAACATCAAAATCCACCACTTCCATTACCATTTCCTCAGAAATAAAATCAGTGACCTGCCCAACCTATACCAAACCCCAACAATAAAAATCCTCTGAACACATACATGATAGAAGGTCAACAGTTCCCAACCTATTTGATCACTCCTTTAGACCTTAATGATGTTCAACTTAGGTATGGAAGAATACTTGAAAAGAAGAAACCTTCTGTAATCATACTAGAGAAAAACAACTCCGAGGAAGATTCTCTATGGGTAAATAAAAGTCTTGAAGAGAGCACATCTTTTCAAGACCCAAATATTGAAAAATCAAAACAAAAAGAACCAATAATTTCAACTCCTATATTAGAGCAGCCATCAACATTCACCTCTACACCTCCCTTTCCAGAAAGATTACAAATTGATAAGGGTGTAGAAAAAAAAATTATGGTGCCTAATTATGATTTCCTAGATGAGCTAAGGAATGTCTATATTAAGATCCCATTACTACAAACCATCAAGCAAATTCCAATCTTAGCAAAGACAATAAAGGAGTTGAGCATGAAAAAAATAGGAAAAAGAATAAAAGAGACAAAGAAAATTCAACTGGCAGGAAAAATAGCAGACATCATGATGGGTAAGATTGCTATTCCAAAGTATCTAGACCCAGGAAATCCAGTTGTTAAAATACACATCAATGGAATTGAGATCCAAAACACACTTATTGATTTAGGAGCAGCAATCAATATCATGAGTAGACAAATCATGGATAAACTAAACTTCCTAATCTTCTTTTTACACCCACATTATTACAATTAGCAAACAGATCTGTGATCAAACCTGATGGGGTAATAGAAGACATTCCAGTGTCCCTAGATTCTTGGGAGTATCCTGTGGATTTTATGATCCTAACTCCTAAAAATAATCTAGGAGGGCATCCTATTATATTAGGAAGACCTTGGTTAGCTACAGCTAATGCTTTCATTAGCTGTAGATCCGGTGATATGTACATCTCTGATGGTAGTTCAACTGGTAGTTCAACCAAGAAATTTACCTTGTATCCTCTAGCAAAAACAATTACAGAATTAGATGATACTCAATGGATTGAGGATGAAGAAGACATACAACCTCTCTTCACAATTTCAGAAATTAGTGAAGATAGCCAGATTTTAAATACCTTAGAAAATTTTGAATCCTCTTCAGAATACAAACATGAACAATTTCAAGAAGAATCTAACTTTTAGTTTTTATCATCAAGACAGATGTCTCTTTACTCCATGGATAAATTTGACAGCTCTACAATTGAGATATTTCCAAGTAAAACTTTAAACATAAACAAGAACCTAGAGAAATTTCAACAAGAAAAGCTAGTCAAAATATTATAGAGACATTTTTCTGCATATGCATGGGAGTACACTGATATGAAAGGGATAATCCCCAAGACTTGCACTCATCACATCTACATAGAGGAAAATTGTAAACCAATCAGACAACCTCAGAGAAGGATGAATCGAAACCTTAGGGAGATTGTTAAAGAAGAATTGCAAAAATTGTTAAATGTCCACTTTATTTATCCCATTTCAGATAGTTAGTGGGTTTCTCCTTTGGTAATTGTGCCAAAGAAAAATGGGAAATGGAGGGTATGTATTGACTACCAGGAATTAAACAAAGCTACTCTTAAAGATAATTTTCCCCTACCTTTCATAGATCAGGTGTTAGACACACTAGCTGGCAAAAAGTACTTCTCATTTTTAGAGGGGTTCGGTGGTTATAATCAAATTCAAGTAGCACTTGAAGATCAAGACAAAACCACATTTACCTATCCTTGGGGTACCTATGCCTACCGAGTATTTCCATTTGGACTATGCAATGCACCTGCAACATTTCAAAGGGCAGTATTAGGAATCTTTTCAGATCTAATACATGACTATGTAGAGGTATATATGGATGACTTCATAGTCTATGGAAACACATTTGAAGAAGCCTTAGCAAACTTGGAAATAGTTTTAAAGAGATGTAAAGAAGCAAATATTTCATTAAGTCATGAGAAGTGTTTCATGATGTTTATTGAAGGGATTGTTTTGGGGCATCACATTTCAGGAGATGGGATCAGAGTTGATGAGTGAAAAGTTGAATTCATCTCTAACTTATCTGTTCAAAGTTGTCAAAAATATGTTAGGAGTTTTCTAGGATTTACAGGGTATTACAAAAGATTTATAGAAAACTTCACCAAGATAGCATCTCCACTTTTTAAATTACTTATCGAGGACTGTGAATTCAAGTGGAATCCTGATTTCCAGTTAGCCTTTGAGGCCCTGAATTATTTTTTTTCTTCTGAAGCACCTATTTTGAGGGGACCTAACTAGAAATTACCTTTTCATATCTCAACAGATGCCTCAGATACAACTTTAGGAGCTGTATTGGGACAAAAAGACCTGATTCCTTATGCCATCTACTATACAAGTAAAAATTTGACCCCTTCGGAGTTAAATTATACTATAACTGAAAAAGAGTTCTTAGCTGTTGTTCATGCCATAAATAAATTCAGACATTATATAATAGGCTATGAAACTTTTGTTCACACAGATCACTCTGCAATTAAATATATAATGAACAAATCAATTACTAATGGCAGAGTCATAAGATGGTTATTTCTTTTACAGGAATTTAACATCACCATTCTAGATAGGCCTGGAAAAAAAATATAGAAGCTAATTTCCTATCTAGACTCCAAAACATCAAAGACAATACTACAGTTGAAGATTAATTCCGTGATGAATATCTTTTTGCAATTTCTACTCAACTCCTTGGTTTGCCGACATTGCCAATTATCTAGTTTCAGGGAAATTTCCTTCAATTATGAATGCAAGAGATAAAAGAAAGATTATTTATGACAGTGAAAAATATTCATGGGTTGCTAATGAGTTATAAAAAACAGGTCCAGATTTTATTATTAGGAGATGTGTTCGAGAAGACGAGATGGATGAGATTCTCAAGGCATGTCATGATGAACCTTGTGGTGCACACTTTTTGATAAAAGGAAAACTTATAAGATCCTTCATTTAGGATATTATTGGCCATCCCTCTTTAAAGATGCTAAAGAGTATGTTGAAAGGTGTGACAGTTGCCAAAGGGTAGGGAAACCTTCTCCTGCAGGAGAGATGCCATTGCAACCTCAGGTACATATTGAACCTTTTGAGAAATGGGCTTTAGATTTTGTAGGACCTATTAGTCCTCCATCAATACAAAAGAAGTATATATTAGTTTGCACTGATTATGTTACCAAATGGGTAGAGGCCAAGCCATTAATTTCTGCTACTGAAGCATCTATAGTTAATTTTCTTTTTGAGGATAGTTTTACTCGTTTTGGTGTCCCAAGAGAAATTGTTACAGATCAAGGAGCTCAATTCACATCAAATTTGGTGGAACAACTGGTAGAGAAGTACAAAATCAGACACAGTAAATCCACTCCCTATCATCCACAAGCAAATGGCCAAGTGGAATCTACCAATAAGGTCATTGAAGGGATCCTAACGAAGACTGTTCATTTACATAGAAGAGATTGGGCAGACAGACTTCCTGAAGCCTTGTGGGCCTACAGGACTACATGGAGAAACACAACAGATCATACCCCTTATGAACTTGTTTATGGAAAATAAGTCTTGTTTCCCATAGAATTTCAGATTCAAACTTTCAAAATGGTAGTTCAGCTAGGACTTGATCTAACAGAGGCACAAAAGCATAGATTGTAGTAGATTAATGAATTGGATGAAATCAGACAAGATGCAGTCCAGAAAACAAGTATAGTCCAGTAACAAAGGACTAGATGGCATGATAAGTACATTAAGGAAAAGAAATTTAAAGAAGGTGACTGGGCTCTCTTATTTGATTCAAAGTTCAAAGATTTCCAAGGTAAATTCCAAACTCATTGGCTTGGGCCATATGAAATTGTGAAAATATTTGACAATGGAGCAATAAAAATCAGGACAATAGATGAAGATAAGGTGACTTTTCTTGTAAATGGTCATAGATTGAAACTGTATCATAAGCCACTTTCAAGAGAATAATTTGTCAAGAAGTTTCAAGAGAACAGTGATGTGAATTTAATGAAGAAGAATCCTTCTTCTTATTTAACTTAATTGTATTTTCTGTAATCAGATGCTAAAAAAAAAAAAGTATAAACATGAAAACTAATCATTGATTAGCATGTTTATACAGAAAAGATAAGGTGAAAATCAGAATTTTTTCTGACACCTTAGATTTTCAAAATTGTTCTTTTTCTGCAATCAAGTATCATAAAATCATAAGTTGCAGACTCACTTTTCATATTTCACCCCATTCCAAATTTATGATTCATTTCATTCCATCATATTTCACTTCATCCATACTTCATTCCACTCCATTTCATGATCCATCTCATTTCATTTCAAATTTTCAAAATTGTTCTTTTTCTGCAATTAAGTATTACAAAATCATCAGTTGCAGGGTCACTTTTCATATTTCATTCCACTCCACATTTGTGATCCATTTCATTCCATCATATTTCGCTTCATTCATACTTCAGTCCACTCTATTTCATGATCCATTTCATTTCATTTCATACTTCATTCCATCCATATTTCAATCCATTTCATTCCATGTCTCAAAGCTTTTACAGAAACATTCTGCAGCTAGATATTCTGCAGCCAACTATTCAGTAGCCACTTGTTTTGCAGCCAATTGATCCTGCAAACCTACTTTAGCAAGAAAAATCAAAAGGATTATGGAGTCTAAAAGATCAATAATTTTCAAAGGAAAGACAAAGCATATCAAAGGAGCAGAAATCAAAAGAAGGGCTAAGGTAAAATTGTGTATGAAATTATTGTGATAGCAAACTATGAAAAATGTAATATGGTTAAGTCATATGTATGTTTCATAAAGTTATTTTGATTATTAGAATTGATCAAGCCTATCATAAAATCCTTGAACAAATCCCTTCCATTCCGCTCCATATCAAATCATAATTAATTAAAAGTTAACGGTCAGTACTTGAAGTGACCTACTATGTCACGTCATTAAGCCGAAACATTCATTGATGATTTTGAAAATCTTCATGAGATTTCTTCGCGGTCTTTCATTCCATAACAAACTCTTAAACTCAATCATTCTTATGATTTACCCTTGCCGTATTTCACTCATTTCGTATCCACTCAATGCCATTTTATTCCATAGCCAATTCCTATCTGCAGAAACAGAGAAGCCATTTTTAGAGTGAGACAACCCTCTACAGCCATTTTCTTCCTCAAACAGGAGGGAGGAAATAGAGCAGTGAATTGAAGCTGAGGAAAGGAAGCAATGGGATTGATTGTAAGGTCAGAACCAATTGGAACTAAATATCTAGAAGGTTATCCCCAGATTAAAGAGATGTTACAGCAGGTAGGATGGCTAAAGTTTATGGAGAAGTTCAATGGATTTCACAAGGAGGTCACCAAGTCATTTGCTCGGTCATTCAATGGGTCAGAGGTCGAAATTGGTGATATCAAGTTCATCATCACGGAGTCCTTCATAGCAGAAGCAACAAAGTTGCCGAGGCAAGGTGAGCGTTGGTTTAAAAACAAATAATTTCATAATGAAGCCTGGAGACAGATGTTAAAAACACCAGGTATGGACATTTCAGTATTTAAGAAAGGCATTCCTAGTTCAGCCTTGAAAAACAAATGGAGAAATATGTTACTAATTCTACAAAAGTTCATAACTTGTGAGGGGAGATTTGGCACTTTATATGTTTACCACATTAGACTCATGATGAATTTTCTAGATGAAAAGATAAATCTACCCTTTTTTTTGCTCAATATTTTAAAAAGGATGGCTTCTAATGTCCAGAAAAGGGTTCAGTTCTTAGAAACAACCTTATATCATCATGGCTTAGTTAAAATATTAATTGAGTATCATTTGAAGAAGGGAGGAGATAGTTGGGATCAATTCCTCTTGAGAAATCATTTTGAAGAACCTAAAGAAACTCTGTCTGAAGAAAAACCTGTAAGGAGAAGCAGGAGGGGAAATTTTTTTGAAAGAAAAACTGACATATCAACACAAGAAGACAGTGAGGAAATAATCTATGAAAAATTAGCTAAAATTAAGAAACAACTCAGAAAGGAAAAGGTAACAAGAAAGGGTGCTAAAGAGAAAAATGAGGGGCCATCTAAACTGAGAAGAAGTCATAGGCTTAAAGGCATACTGAAAAAGACAGGAGTCAAGAAAACAGGAATCATAGATATTGAAGATGAAGAGACACGAACTGACAGATCTCCTGAGTACCAGTATGAGGAAGATCCTGATAGAGGAATTCCGAATGTAGATCCAGCCCAACAATAGATCTATGATTATGTTGAATCATTAGAAAAAAGAGCCTCAGAAAACAGAGAAAGAACTCCTAGTCCACAAGAACCTCTAATTGAAGTGCTGAAAAGAGACAAATATGAATTGGAGGTACTAAATAGGCATATAAAAAATGAAAATGAAATTTTAAGGGAACAGGTCAAACTGAAAAGTGACATGCACACAAATCTATCTCTGCAAATGAAAAAATTGTATAAGGCTAGTGGGAGGCTAAAGAAGAAAAACAAGAAATTGAACAGGGCACTTATAAATCTAAGGTTCAAATTGTTTATGAGGAAGCCTAGAATGCCATTGAACACCAAGAAAAACAGAAAAAGGAAGCTAGATGTCCTTGCTGAAGTTTCAGAATACATGGATTGATTGCATGAGGACATGCAAAATTTTTGCAGTGGGGGTATGTTGGACCCTAAAAATGTCTTTTCTTTTCACCAAACTCCACTTCATTCCATTAATCCTTTATCATTTATAGGCCTAAAATATCAATAAGAATGATTAAAATCACTTTAAGAATACATGCAATGACTGACTTATTATACTTTTGTGGTTTTGTTGTCTTAGTGATTTCTGAGCAGACTTAGCTACAGAATACAGTCATTCTGTAGCTAGTCATATGTTCCGTAGCCATCTTGGTGTTAAAACAGGTTATAGGTGTCATCTGAGGGAAAGACGTATATGGTTAGACTCCAAAATTCTCCTGCATCATTCCTTGTCATCCACGAGGACTGAGTAAAAATCTGGAAGTGGTTATGCACGTGGACAAAGCTAAAAAAATCAAGAAGCAGACTTCTATAGGGATAAGGACTCTTGGATTACCTTCAACAAAACACGAGTCCTTAACAGGAGTTTTAGTTTGATTTTGATTATAAAAGACACATATTCCTATTTTTACTCAATAGTAGTTATGTAGTTGCTTATAAAAATAACTCGGTGAAATGAGAAAGGTTTTTGATGTTTTTAGTTTTCAAATACTGTGACACTCTGTTTCTGAGCATTTCTTTTAATTATAGGAGTATAAATTTGATGCATGATCTGAAGGAAATTTTAAGGAGTTAAAGATTCGTGTGCCAATCTGATAGTAGAGGGCCCCTGCTATCTGAAGAGGCTTTTGCATACTTGCTAGATAAGTAACCTTTAATTCTGTTTTGTTCTTAACCTAAGAAGTTTTCTGAGTTTATCCTTTTGCATCATGTTTTATAAAATTTACTTATGTTGAAGACCCTCATAATATTACAGTCAATCTTGTTCTCATAAGCTGTTCCAATATATTTCTAATACATGAATGAGATCTATCTGTAGTACTTTGAGTTAATTGCATTTCAGTCCTGTTAGTTAGACTTAGAAGATCCTCATTATTTTATAAGCTATTCTTGTTCTCAAGCTCTTTTAACACATCACTATTATATGAACAAGAATTAATTATATTATTTTGATTTATTGACATTTTCTATTCTTCAATTAGGTAAGAGATTCTCATGATATTATAAACAGTCTTTCTCTCAAGTTGTTCCAAGAAATCTCTAATTTCTGAATAAGACTGAATAGTAATATTGTGAGTTGCAGAATGAGTTAATTCTAGTGTCATAAGTTATTTTAGCATAGGGTTCCTTACTATGTTACAGATGATATTTTTCTCAAGTTGTTCCAACAAATCTCTAACAATGAATAAGATTTCTCTGTGATGTTTTAAGTTGTTGTTTTCTAAGAGAACCTCATTGCATCAGAACTAATCCTTTTCTTAGTTTGTTCCAATATACCTCTAATGAAACGAATTGGACTAAGTTTAATGTTATGAGTCACTTTCTTAGCAGCTTTACAATCTGTGGACTAACATTCTCTGTTCTTGTTATCATTCCTAGTTTAGAGTAGATTTGATTTTGTTTTAGTGCATTCAGTAACTTTCCTTTGCTATTAATTTAGTTTTTTTTTTTCCCTTAGCATAAAAAAATAAAACCAAAAACACTATAAAAACACCAGACACAATGAAGTAGGAAGAGGATACTTAGGCACATATGGTGCACTTCACTTCAACAGTTTACTAGCCCTAGTTGACAATTCATGACAACAATTTAGGAACACTAAATTGAACAAACAGGAGGTTCATCCCCAACCTTGCTGAGCTATTAATAAACATCACTAACATGCTCAGGAAAGAAGTAGGTGTTAAATGGACAATGCAAGCTAAACAATCATTTGAACTGGTAAAGCAAGCCCTCACTAAAGCACCAGTCCTTATCAGTCCTGATTTCACCAAAGATTTCTATATTTTTTCCTTTTCATCTGAACATACAAGAGCTGCAGTATTGTTGCAGAAGAATAACTTGGGGAAAGAACAGCCTATATCCTTCTTTAGCAAAGCCTTAAGAGATGCCCCACTCAAATACAATATCATGGAAAAGCAAGCCTTAGCACTGGTAAAAGCATTAAAATAATTTAGGGTGTACATTTTACATTCACATATCATTGCATTTGTGCCACACACCGTAGTCAAAGATATTCTAAGTCAGGACCTCGATGGTAAAAGGTGAAAATGGATTGCCACTATTCTATAATATGACTTAGAAATCAGGCCTACTAAACTCATCAAGGGACAAGGATTAGAAAAACTCATGGCTGAATCTAATTTCAAAGCTCTAGATATGAATATGTTTGATGCCTTGGAAGAGATAGAAGAATTCCCAACACCATTTACTGAAGAAACATTCATGAATTCTCCATGGTATGCTGATATCATTTATGTGTTGCTTTATTTAAATGCTCCTCCTTCTTTGTCAAAAACAAAAGCTAGATTTTTCAAACAGAAGGATTTAAATTATTGCATGATAGATGGAGTTTTATATTTGAAAAATGCTGTTGGGATATTTTTAAAATGTTTACTTGAGGTTGATGCAGGAAAAATCATGCGTGAAATGCATGAAGGAGAATGTGGAGGGCACTTAAATTAGAAGACCACAACAAACAAGATCCTCAGATCTGGTTACTATTGGCCCACCCTTTTCCTAGACATCCATAAACTATTAATGTCTTGCCACAAGTGCCAAATTTTTGATGGTAGGCGAAAGCTCTTGCCCTTACCCTTGAAACCTATTAGTGTTGAGGCACCCTTCCAACAGCGGGGTTTGGACTTCATAGGGGAAATTCATCCATCCTCCTCAGCCCAGCACAAATGGATCCTCACAGCCACTGATTATTTTACCAAATGGATAGAGGCCATACCCACTAGGAATGCCACAGACTCTGTCATCATTAAATTCCTTAAGACCAACATATTGTCCAGATTTTTTTGTCCTAGGAAAATAATCACAAACAATTCTTCTGCCTTTAAATCCAAGAGGATGGTTGATTTCTACCATAAATATCAGATCACCTTGGGACACTCCACTGCCTATTACCCCCAAGGAAATGGGCTTGCTAAATTCTCCAACAAGAGCCTGATCAACATCATAAAAAAGTTGTTGGAGAAGAATCAGAAAGCATGGCATAGTAATCTTGTTCATGCCTTATGGGCTGATAGATTAACCACCAAAAAGTCAATCAACATGTCCCCTTATCAGCTGGTTTATGGCATGGATGTTGTTTTCCAAATGTCCTTAGGAGTTCCAGTCATGAAACTCCTTTAGGAAGTCCAAGCTGAAGAAAATGATATGCAGATAAGGATCAATCAGACCATCCATTTGCAGCAGACCAGAGAAGAAGTTTACTAGAGAACTCAAAATTTCCAAGAAAACATCAAAAGGTTATTTGACAAAAGGACTAAAGCAAATGAATTCCATGTTGGAAATGTGGTTCTAAAATGGAATTCAAGGAGGGAAGAGAAAGGAAAGCATGGTAAGTTTGAAAATATGTGGAAAGGGCCCAACATTATTCATTCCATAAGAGGGCCTAATGCATTTTTCCTGTAGGAACTGAATGGTGAAGAAGTGTTAGGAGGTCCTGTCAATGGCAGGATGCTTAAACACTATTTCTATCAAGAGTCTTAGTTTCAGAACTTTTATCCATTGTACATACCATTTGCATAAAGAAAGGAAAATATGAAAGTGTGCAAGCTCAAATGCCACTACTTTAAGGAGCACTACTATCCAATCATACAGCCTAATCATGATTGGGCAGATTTCAATTTACTGCTGATAGGATAGTGAAGAAAATCTGCCCAATTGTTTAATATTGGCTGATCAGTGGAACAGATTAGGATAGAAGAAAGAAAGGTTCAAACATGCTGAATATATGAACCTGGAATCATAAGAAAATATGGCTCTAATTCTCTCAAAACTTGAGCCAAAGAAGAAGAAAGAGAACTGGTTCTAACATGCTCAAACCTTGAACCAGCAAAGAAAAGAAAACAACTCTACCAAGATCAAAACCAGAGCTGAAATGAAGAAAAAGGGGTGACTCTAAAAAGCTAAAAATCCGAGTCACAAAAAGAAGGTAGGATGATCTTAATTTTCAGATCTTTAGCCTTCAAATTTTGGTTTCAAATTTATACAAGTTTCAGTTCATGTGTAGCTTGTTTTTTTATGGCATGAACCCACAACAAATCAGACAGCCTAATCCTGGTTTGGCTGTGTTTCAATTTCTGTTTTAGAATATAGAGAATGAAAATCTGTCAGACTGTTTAATCTTGACAGATATTAGTTTAGGTAGTGAATTTATGAGTTCAACTGCTTAATCTGAACTCATGGAGAAATAAGGGTAGCATTAGATAGGTTTATTTTTATGTTTGAAAAATAATATGTGAAGAGATGCCAGCCCAAGTGCACTCAAAGAGGAAGCAATGCTAGGACAAATAGTTTGGGGTAGGTAGAAGTGTTGATCAAATGGATTTCTTGCTACAGGATAGTGAAAGGTTGTCAAATGAAGAATTATGCCCAATGGAATGGCACTGGTCTGCTAAATCCATAGATTTCTGAGGTTATGGACACCTAAAGGGCAAGTTGTCCTCCCCAAGTGGAGCCACTGTTAGCCACCTAAAAATTCTAATATGCCTAGTGGTGGCTAAATATGTTTGCAAAGCCTTCAAGAGATATATTCCCTTTGAAAATCCATCATCTTTGAAGTTATGATGATATTTGTCCTTTAAATTAATCTGCACTGCTGTTTCACTATAAGCCCTCAAGAACCTACTCATTACCAAGAGGAAACTGCTTATAATGCTCCATTTCCCACCATTTACCTCTCCATTTCACTCCCAGAAAATCTCCATTTTTCATTCTTGTTTCCTTCAAAAAACCCCACAAGACCCCTTCATTTCATCTCTAAATTATCTTAACCCCATTTTAAACCTTATATCTCCCATTTATTTGGTTTGAATCCCTCCATTTTCATCTATCAGAACTTTGTTTTGGCCTAAAAAATAGTCTTTTGCATTATAAGTTGTTAAGCCCCGAGAGCTTAAACTCAGCCCCTCTTCTCCATAGAACCCAAGTGCTATAACCAGGAACTTAAAAACTAAGCCCCCTCCATCATCGCTCGCGGTCCCCATGTCTTCCCATAGAACCCCTCCCGCACCTTATTTCATAAGCCCCTTTCCCTTTTTATTTTCTCCACCAAAGCCTCCTCGTCTTCGTATTTTCTTGATTTCCAACCATTTGTTTAAATAAATAGTGATCATTGATCTTTGCAGATCAACGATCATCGAACCTCTTCAATCCTTCAAGCCTTCATTCATTCATTTTTCCTCTTTATATCTCAATCTTCCATTCCTTGAGATCAACGGCCATCGCGCAAAATATCATCACTTCTTGTCTCCACATGCCTATATTCTTCATTAGCCCGAGATCAATCTTGATCGTTTATCAGATCTGATCAACGGTCCGGACTTAACTCGATAGCCCAACACCTTTCCACTGCGCGACAAGCGACCAGACGTAACTATCGGGCCCCACCATTTGTTCTGCCCGCGCAACTTATCCTCCATCGCGCTCTCCCACAACCGTTCAATATCCTGATGATCATCCGATGGCCAGCAATGCATATCGCGTAATTTTTGAGCCCTTCCCACAGTTTACCACTTCCACGCGATATAAGCAGTTTTGGAAATCCACGTGTCAGTCAGTGAGTGGAATCTTGTTCCAAAAGGTAATACCGCCTCCCCCCCATTTTGCTACACGAAAACCATTTCCGATTTCCACCATACCGCCTACCCTCCGCAACGTAATTTTAGCTTTTAATCCTAGCCGTCGATCTCTGAGATTGCACAGCCCATGTTATATCATGATATCAAATGCATTTGTTTCCCGTCTCTCTCCCAAATGACTCCATCAAGAAATCTCCACTGTAGATCGTCCTGATCTAACGGTCCACGTTCATCCTCGCACCCAAACCCTCACTGCACCTGGTTAGCTGCTCTACCAGGGTTTTCATCCCATTTTTCTGCTGCATACATCTACCTCCTCATTTATCCCCCACCCTAGAGCCTCTGCAAGCAGTTTAAACCAAGCCTGTGGGATTTTATAACAGTTTGTCGCGTGTTTGTAGGTTTTTTCATGGTCGACGAAGGATAAATGTTTTACAGTCACAAAGGTGACCCAAAGTCTCAGATAGAAATATCAGGGCCAAGAATCAATATCAAAGGGACCATAATAGATGGCGAGGTCATGTCAATCAATGGATGAGATCCATGAATCCTCAATAAACCCTCCAGCTCAATGAAACCCTCCACCTATGCACAAAACAATCAGAAAGATGAGAATCACATATCCAGTGGCATATGACAAGGCATAGAAGATTAATAAAACATTTGAAGGCATCAATATAGAAGCAGATTGAGCAATCAGCAAAGTTAAAACATAAACAGAGCCAAAATAGGTTAAAGTACAAAGGAACAGAGTAGTTATGCGTGCAGAAGCTGACTAACACAGACATTACCCATATCCATGCACAAAAGCCTACCAAGAAGTTATTACACCAAGGAAACTACTACAAACTGTCAGAAGTAGTTATTTAGAAGTATGGGAGTCCTCATAGCCCATTCTTCACGTAACTCACACCTAAGAAGATAACAATACCACTGCAGATAGTATTTCTTCCCAAAGGACACTCTGTAGGGTGTTTTATGTCATGTCAAAGGAACCTCAGCAACCAACAAAGTTACTAAGTCTGTCCAGAAATTAATGTAATATTTATGGCTCAGGATGGAGCATTCGAATGCAATCCTCCTATCTATGATGATCATTAAAACCTCCTTCACCTACTTTTCCCATTTTCTCTATAAAGACTCTTTGAAGTCTCATTGTAAAATGTTGGCATTTGGTGATTTCTAAAGTAATACATATTGTTGCTTTGAAGAAGCATTGGTGTTCTGAAGGAGTGTGGAAGTCTCTGTTTCTCTGTTGAATGAAGGAGGCTGGACCATTGGATCCCTGAGCCTGGTTTTGGTGAAGTAATCTCTTATTGTTTATGTTATTCCCGTTTATCACTTTTTTCCATTATGCTTTTACTTATAGTAGGATAAAAAGTTTAGGCAGAGAAATGTATCTAGAAGCACCTCTGACCTGTTTATCCTTCACTGTTTATATGTTTTCTACTACTGAACATGACAGGGTAGTCTAATAGCTCTCTTTAATATTCAGTTTGTTTTATTTCAGAAATGGTTAATTTAGTTGTGCTAAGGATTGTTTAGGCATTCCCTCTTTCTTTGCCACTGAATATTGTATCTGAAATCTTCCTTTAAGTATTAATGCTTGCAGTTTGATAGAGAGGCTTGTTTCAATCATACCCTCTGTTCATTATTGTAATTATTGTGTTAAAGGTCCCTATAATTGTATTCCTAGATGTCTAAGGTGTTCCTTCCGTTAGCCCCCCTATGAAATTCTGGGAAAGCTAGCTGAGGGCTAGATAGTTTTGAGCCTTTAAGGAATGCCTTTCCCCTGAAAACCCATCCCCCTTGAAGTCTCTCAATTGCTGTGCCTAATATACACCCTCTCTGCTGATCCATTCCTCAAAAAGGGGCCTATCATCCTTATCTCCTGCAAGTTTTCCCATTTCAACTTCTGTTTTCCCTTTGGCAAAGCTCACCTTTAATACCCCCATTTACTCGCTTTAAATTTCCCCTAAATCCTATCCCAAACCACACCATCACCTTTTATTTCTCCATATCTCCCTCTATCTCCCTCCCGTTACCATTGGCTGGCCTTAAATTGCATTAAAAATGTATAAAATCCATGTATTTCATTATATTTGAGCCAAGCCCCTTTTACAGTAGCTCCCTGCTCCTTTCCCTCCCAATGGGACCAAGTGGACCATCTCTTAATCCTCCGGGCGCTTAAATCCTCTCAAATCTTTTCCGTGCCAGAAAATCGTTCAAAAACCTTTGGAAACGCACATTTTTGGGTTTTATACATAGTTTTGGATCGATGGATCTCCGCCGTCCGGTCAAAAGCCAGATCTAACGACGCGGAGCGCGCCCGAAGTGGTGGTCCCCACCCCCGTCCTCGCGCACTGTTCCAAATCAACCGTAATTCTCTGCACCACCATTCGCGAGTTGGCGGTTTTCCCCAGAAGCCCGGCGATTCCATTCAACGATGGCCACGTGTCTTTGGTACAATAGCAAAACTGTTTCCATTTTGCACGTTAATGTTCGGTTGGTGGTCGGGTAGCGGAATCCACGCGAACCGTTCGATCCTGGCCCCTCCATCCAACGGCTGTCATCACCCTAAGCTGCACACCATTTAGCACCCGTCCGTCGAACCCGCGGGCCCGCCTTCCATCATTCCCTACCGTCGATCTCCGCCCGATCAACGGACCAGATCTGTCCATGCATCGTTGACCGTTCCGTTGCCCCCGGGCCTCCACGTAAGCTCCACGTGTTTTCCCCGTACGCCACATTCCCCCTCGCATATTCTCCATACACCCGCCCATTCTATTGCATACAATTGATTTGTTCGGGTGTTTTAATGTTTCTATTCGTTTTTTCTGTGTATTGGCTCTGCGTCCCGCTAAGTCTTCACCTGAGCAATCCTCCATGGTTTTCCACGATTTCTCCCTAGTTCCCCATCTGCACGGCTATTTTCTACATCCACCTTTCATCCTCGCCACCTCCATTAGTCATATCCATGTTTTTCTTCACAGTCTTCGTGTTTTTGCAGGGATATTTGGAAGAAATGGCCGCCATGATCGCCCAGTTTCCTATGCAGCGGCCAAGAGATGTAGGAAAGCTATGTACCTTGGTACATTTAATGAAGAAGGCCCGGAAAGGTGAAGACAGGTCATTTATTCAAAGTAAAGGGTTCGAGATCAGTGAGAATCTTTCAGCGCTATTAAAAGCCCGAGCTACCACTGTCAGAAGCAAAATGAGAAGGCAGAGTCATTCAGTTCAAGCAAAAGAGATTAGGGCATGTTAATGAATATCTGGGGCCCTAAATCAGTGTGTTCAGAGGTAAAACAGCAGATTACAGACCTCGATAACCGGTCAAAGGACCCTGAGCACGGCCAAAGGGTAATATCAGGGTTTTCGTCAGCAGAATGTTTTTCTTCGTCAGGTACAAGGCATCCATACTGTTTTTATTATGCAGAATGTCCCTGAAAGAATTTCCGCCCTAACTACAGTCCGAAAAACAGTCAGGCATTTATGAGACATACTTTCCTAGCAGTTTATTTCATTTTTGTTCAAATCACCTAGAGTAGAACAAGCCAAAATGTCAAGATCAAATATGGAGCAGATCATTCTCTTACAAGGAAGGTGACAGAGATTAAATATACAACATGTCAAGCAGAATGGGTTCCGGCCATGCATTCATGGTTGTGTTTAAAGATACATTTAATTTTCACCTACCTTCTCAGTCGATGTTAGGTTTATCCTTTGCTATAAAGCACAGGAAGGAAACATTGTAATGGTTGTTGATGAGATATCAGTGAAAGGCAAGCATTGTTCCTCTTGAGACAAGTTCTCTGTGTAATATTGTAAGATATACTGAGATTAGATGTATTCAGACTGAATGTTCAAGCTATGGGCTGTGATGTACCTGATTGGTGTTTTTTTTAATATGACAAGCATATTTCTTTGGATCCTGATCTAAAGCAGCTGGCGATGTTCTCTTTTCTCTGTATTTTTGATTGAATTGCCTTCATTTCATTATGTTTCTTCAGGCTCGCATCAGAAGTTTGGCATAAGATTTTCCCTTGATAGGTACCTTATGCTGCTGCTCTCCCAGCCTTTATGTTTTCTGCTCATATGTGTATCTGAATGTTGATTTCCATTGATTTAACCAGTGTAGTGGATGATATTGCCTGCTCTCTGATGTATGGATTAATGAAGTCTATGTTCAGATGTTCTTGTTAGGATTTAGTTAAATGTGTTAAGAACCTGTGAGGTCTAGAATCCTGCATCTGCCTCACTAGGAGCTTTTCATCCTAATTAAACCTTTCCAAGATCCCTTGTTTTTCCTCTAATTCTATCCAAGCAGGCCTGGAGTTAAATGACCTCTGGCCTGATCTATAGACAAATATCTATAGCAAAAAATCCCACAATTGAACATGCTGATTCTGATGTGGAAGAATGCAACATAGGCACCGAAGACAAACCTAGAATGATAAAACTGGCTAAGTCTATACCTGCAAACATGAAGAAGAAATACATTGACCTGTTTAAGGAATTCATTGATGTGTTTGCATGGAGCTATGAAGACTTAAAGGCCTATGACACCAACATCATACAACATAAGATACTACTAAAAGAAAATCAGAAGCCCTTCAGACAAAAACTTCGAAGAATCAATCCAAAACAGTTGCCTGCAGTAGAGAAAGAGATCAGGAAGATGTATGATGCAGGCATAATAGTCCCTGTAAGGTTTTCTGATTGGGTGTCAAACTTAGTGGCTATAAGGAATAAAACATGAGAGATCAGACTATGCATAGACTTTAGAAACCTCAACAGAGCCTCCCTGAAAGACAACTACCCTTTGCCCAGAATGGAACATATCCTAAAAAAGGTAGTGGGCTCTAAGAGAATCTCCTTGCTTGATGGTTTTTCAGGATACAACCAAGTTCTGGTACTCCCAGAAGATCAACTCAAAATAGCTTTTACCACACCATGGGGCACCTTCATGTATGTGAAAATGCCCTTTGGATTGATGAATGCTGGAGCTACCTTCCAGAGAGCGATGGACATATCTTTCTCAGAGGAGATTGGACACTTTATAGTTATCTACTTGGATGACTTGACTGTATTTTCTAAAACTAAAGAAGAACATCTGAAACATCTGAGAAAAGTTTTTGAAAAATGTAGAAGGTATGGTCTGTCCCTAAATCCTAAGAAAACTGTCTTTGGGCTGCAAGAAGGTAAACTTCTGGGCCACATTATATCTGAGAAAGGGATCAGGATAGACCCACAGAGAGTTGAGGGAATACTTCAAATTACACATCCAAGAAACATCAAGGAGCTACAGTCCTTCATTGGGAAGATCAATTTCCTTAGAAGATTTATCCCCAATCTTGCAGAGCACCTTAGGAAAATGACTGAAATGCTAAAGAAAGGTGTAGGAATTAAGTGGATTGTTTAAGCCAAGAAATATTTTGAGTCAGTAAAACTTGCACTCACTCAGGCCCCTGTACTTATCAGCCCTGACTTCTCAAAATATTTTCTGATCTTTTCATTTGCTTCCCAACACACAATAGCTGCAGTTTTGCTGCAGAAAAATTCAGAAGGTAATGAACAGCCTACAACCTTCTTCAGTAAAGCCTTGAGAGACACACCCTTAAAGTACAACATCATGGAAAAGCAAGCCTATGCTCTGATTAAGGCCTTAAAATACTTTAGGGTGTACATTCCACATTCCCACACCATTGCCTATGTGCCAAATTCAGTGGTCAAAGATATCTTGTCCCAAGACCCTGATGGGAAAAGGGGCAAATGGATTGCTACCATATTGGAATACGACCTTGAAATAAAACCCACCAAGCTGATCAAAGGTCAAGGCCTGGCCCAATTAATGGCTGAATCTAATTTGTAGGCCTTGGACATTAACATGATGAATGCCTTAGATGAGCAGGAAGGATTGCCCCATCCAACTGTTGAGGTGCAGTTTCAGAACTCTCCTTGGTACACTGATATTCTTTACGTGCTCACTAACCTCAATGCACCTCCAGAACTATCCAAAACAAAGGCCAGATTCATTAAACTCAAAGCTAGAAATTATTGTATTTTGAATGAGAACCTATATTGGAAAAATCTGAATGGCCTTTTGCTGAAATGTTTGTCTGAAACTGAAGCTGAAAGAATTAAACAAGAATTCCATGCTGGGGAGTGTGGAGGCCACCTGAGTTGGAAAACCATTGCAAATAAGATACTAAGGGCTGGTTACTATTGGCCTACACTCTTTAGTGATGTCCATAGAATGATTCTTGCCTGCCATAAATGTCAGATATTTGAGGGCAAAAGAAAACTCCTTCCCCTCCCTCTGCAACCGATCACCATAGAATGTCCTTTCATGCAATGGGGCCTAGAATTTATAGGAGAAATTCATCCTGCCTCATCTGGACAACATAAATGGATTTTAAATGCTACAGATTACTTCACTAAATGGATAGAAGCTATACCCACTAGGAATGCCACCGACTATGTCATCATTAGGTTCCTAGAAGACTTCATCCTATCTCGTTTTGGTTGTCTGAGGAAAATAATCACTGACAACGCTGCTGCTTTCGGATCCAAAAGAATGATTGATTTCTGTCACAGGTACGGAATAGCACTTGGACATTCAACTGCCTATTACCCCCAGGGTAATGGCCTAGCTGAATCATCAAACAAAAGCCTGGTTACAATCATCAAGAAGCTGCTAGAAGAGAACAAAAGGTCATGGCATAAAAAGTTGATACATGCCTTGTGGGCAGACAGGCTCACTACAAAGAAATATATTGGCATGTCACCCTTTCAGCTGGTTTATGGGACTGAAGCAGTTTTTCCTACTAGTCTTAGAGTTCCAGTGATCAAGCTTGTGCACGAGATCCAATCAGAAGAAAACAATATGGTAAGGAGAATCAATGAAACAATCCATCTTCAGCAAACAAGAGAGCAGGTTTATGACAGAGCTGTCAGAATACAGGAAAGTATAAAGAGACAGTTTGACAAAAGAACCAAAGCTTCAGATTTCAAGGTTGGAGACAAAGTTCTGAGATGGGACTCAAGAAGAGAGGACAAAGGCAAACATGGCAAATTTGACAGTTTGTGGCAAGGTCCATATATCATACAAGCCACTGTGGGTCCTAATGCGTTTTTTATGCAAGAACTTGATGGCACATAATTGTTTGGGGGTCCTGTCAATGGCAGGATGCTCAAACATTACTTTTATTGATTTTCCATTTCTGGTTTCATGTCCATTGTACATATCATTGCAGCTTTTATTTTTGTTTTCAAGAAAAAGAGAAAATGTTCTGAAAAATAGAATGAAAAGAGAGCTTCAGACATGCTCAAAACGTGAACCTCAGGAGTAAAAAATAATAGGCTCAAACTTGATCAAAATATGAGCCAAAAGGAAGAAGAATAGCTGATCCTAATATGCTCAAAATCTAGATCAGCAGTAAAAGAGAAACCAGCTCTAATATGCCCAAAACTAGAGCTGAAGCAAAGAAAAGAGGTGACTCGAATATGCTCAAAACCTGAGTCACAAGAAAGAAAGAAGGATGTTTCACAGTTGCAGAATTCCATGCCTCCACAGTTTTGTTTTCTACAAGTTTCTGCCCAGCAAGTCAGACAGTCTAATCCTGGCTTGGCTGTGTTTAAATTTCCTGTCTTAGAATGTAGGTGAAGAAACCTGTTGGACAGTTTAATCGCAACAGGTAGTAGATTAGGTAGAGAAATAGATGAGGTCAATAGTCTAATCTGGCCTCATGGAGCAATAAGGGTAGAATTAGAATAGGTTTGTTTTCTGTTTTGCAAAATAAAATGTAAAGGGTCTGCTAGTTCAAATGCACCCAAGGGAAATTTGTAGAACTGTAGTATGAGTAGGTAGATTGGTTGGGAAATATTTTTGCTGATGTTTCTATCATATTGTGGCAGCTGAAAATCAAATAAGGAAGATGGCTTATGATAGCAGGCATCTGGCCTACCCCAAAGATCACATCTGGTTTCTTAACTCCTCCAAGGAGAAGCCATCCCCATGTGGAGCCACTGTTAGCCCCCCTATGAAATTCTGGGCAAGCCAGCTGGGGGCTAGATATTTTTGAGCCTTTAAGGAATGCCTTTCCCCTGAAAACCCATCCCCCTTGAAGTCTCTCAATTGCTGTGCCTAATATACACCCTCTCTGCTGATCCATTCCTCAAAAAGGGGCCTATCATCCTTATCTCCTGCAAGTTTTCCCATTTCAAATTATGTTTTCCCTTTGGCAAAGCTCACCTTTAATCCCGCCATTACCCCCTTTAAATTTCCCCTAAATCCTATCCCAAACCACACCATCACCTTTTATTTCTCCATATCTCCCTCTATCTCCCTCCCGTTACCATTAGCTGGCCTTAAATTGTATTAACAATGTATAAAATCCATGTATTTCATTATATTTGAGCCAAGCCCCTTTTACAGTAGCTCCCCGCTCCTTTCCCTCCCAATGGGACCAAGTGCCATGACCATCTCTTAATCCTCTGGGCGCTTAAATCCTCTCAAATCTTTTCCGCGCCAAAAAATCGTTCAAAAACCTTTGGAAACAGACATTTTTGGGTTTTATACATAGTTTTGGATCGATGGATCTCCGCCGTCCGATCAAAAGCTAGATCTAACGACGCGGAGCGCACCCGAAGTGGTGGTCCCCACCCCTGTCCTCACGCACTGTTCCAAATCAGCCGGAATTCTCCGCACCACCATTTGCGAGTTGGCGGTTTTCCTCGGAAGCCATGCGATTCCATTCAACGATGGCCACGCGTCTTTGATACGGCAGCAAAACCGTTTCCATTTCACACATTAATGTTCGGTTGGTGGTCGGGTAGCGGAATCCATGCGAACTGTTCGATCCTGGCCCTTCCATCCAATGGCTGTCATCACCCGAAGCTACACACCATTTAGCACCCGTCCGTCGTACCCGCGGGCCCGCCTTCCGTCGTTCCTTGCCATCGATCTCCGCCCGATCAATGGACCAGATCTGCCCACGCATCGTTGACCGTTCCGTTGCCCCCGGGCCTCCATGTAAGCTCCACATGTTTTCCCCGTATGCCACATTCCCCCCCCCCCGAATATTCTCCGTACACCTGCCCATTCTATTGCATACAATTGATTTGTTCAGGTGTTTTAATGTTTCTATTCGTTTTTTCTGCGTATTGGCTCTGCATCCCGCTAAGTCTTCACCTAAGCAATCCTCCATGGTTTTCCACGATTTCTCCCTAGTTCCCCATCTGCACGGCTATTTTCTGCATCCACCTTTCGTCCTCGCCACCTCCATCAGTCATATCCATGTTTTTCTTCACAATCTTCGTGTTTTTGCAGGGATATTTGAAAGAAATGGCCGCCATGATCGCCCAGTTTCCTATGCAGCGGCCAAGAGATGCAGGAAAGCTATGTACCTTGGTACATTTAATGAAGAAGGCCCGGAAAGGTGAAGACAGGTCGTTTATTCAAAGTAAAGGGTTCGAGATCAGTGAGAATATTTCAGCGCTATTAAAAGCCCGAGCTACCACTGTCAGAAGTAAAATGAGAAGGCAGAGTCATTCAGTTCAAGCAAAAGAGATTAGGGCATGTTAATGAAGATTTGGGGCCCTAAATCAGTGTGTTCAGAGGCAAAACATCATATTACAGACCCCGATAACCGGTCAAAGGACCCTGAGTGCGGGCAAAGGGTAATATCAGGGTTTTCATCAGCAGAATGTTTTTCTTCGTCAGGTGCAAGGCATCCATACTGTTTGTATTATGTAGAATGTTCCTAAAAGAATTTCCGCCCTAACTACAGTCTGAAAAAGAGTCAGGCATTTATGAGACAGACCTTCCTAGTAGTTTATTTCATTTCTGTTCAAATCACCTGGAGTACAACAAGCCAAAATGTCAAGATCAAATCTGGAGCAGATCATTCTCTTACAAGGAAGGTGAAAGAGATTAAATATACAGCATGTCAAGCAGAATGGTTTCCGGCCCTGCATTCATGGTTGTGTTTAAAGATACATTTAATTTTCACCTACCTTCTCAGTCGATCTTAGGTTTATCCTTTTCTATAAAGCACATGAAGGAAACATTGTAATGGTTGTTGATGAGATATCAGTGAAAGGCAAGCATTGTTCCTCTTGAGACAAGTTCTCTGTGTATTATTGTAAGATAGACTGAGACTAGATTTATTCAGACTGAATTTTCAAGCTATGGGCTGTGATGTACCTGATTGGTGTTGTTTTTAATATGACAAGCATATTTCTTTGGATCCTGATCTAAAGCAGCTGGTGATGTTCTCTTTTCTCTGTATTTGTGATTGACTTGCCTTCATTTCATTATGTTTCTTCATGCTCGCATCAGAAGTTTGGCATAAGATTTGCCCTTGATAGGTACCTTATGCTGCTGCTCTCCCAGCCTTTATATTTTCTGCTCATATGTGTATCTGAATGTTGATTTCCATTGATTTAACCAGTGTAGTGGATGATATTTCCTGCTCTCTGATGTATGAATTAATGAAGTCTATGTTCAGATGTTCTTGTTAGGATTTAGTTGAATGTGTTAAGAACCTGTGAGGTGTAGAATCCTACATCTGCCTCACTAGGAGCTTTTCATCCTAATTAAACCTTTCCAAGATCCCTTGTTTTCCCTCTAATTCTGTCCAAGCAGGCCTGGAGTTAAATGACCTCTGGCCTGATCTGTAGATAGAGTTGGTTGGTTCCCCTCCTTTCGTTCTCTGACCTTAATGTCCCATTCCACCAATCATCTCTTAAGATCCAGATGATTTAGATGACTAGCCCAACTGAAAGCATGCACATTGAACACAAATAAATCCTTTCTTGACTCCATAGCCCAATGGATTTGATGTTCTCTGAGTTATCTGTCTCTGCCTGAGCTTCCTCTTGGCTCATCCTTGCCTCATATTGGTCCTCCTTTTCTTGATTCCCTCCAACCAAACACAAAAAATCAAACAAACAACCCTGAGCATATAACTAGCCTAAAATCACAACACCCGAGCTTCAAAGTTAAACCTTTGACTATCACAGAGAGATCCCTCTCTCGACCTAGGAGGGCTAGATCCTAAGGTCTGAAAGTGGTTCTATGTTGTCTCATCTTTTGGTCTTTGTCAACCTGGCCAAAACATGGGAACCCCAACAGCCTCTTCTCTGAATGCAATTGTATGTCTTTGTTGATTAAGCTCTCAACAATGAACTTATAGGAGGAAATAGGGCGTTCCCCGAATCCTATGATTCATTAAGAAGGTTTTAGTATGCATTTCTCGTTTTCTTTGAGTGTTTATATTGATTGAATCCAAAATAGTGACCTTACTGGAGGAAATAGGACGTTCCCCGAATCCTTTAAGTCATTGTGAAAGGGTTTAGTTTTCTTTTCACTCTTAGTCCTTAATGTTCATCCCATTTCACCTATATTATTCAACAGATCCTTGACCAAGTTATATTTCCCCTCTAGTTTCCCTTCCATCTCAGTCAGAACTATTTGGACTTTCACATGACTCCATTGCCCAATGGCTTGTAGATTTCCATGCTCTATCTCTATTGCATGAAACATATTTTTCCAACCAAACAAAACAAACAACCCTGTACTTCATAACTAGCCTAAAATCAACTTCTAAACCATTCAAGACATATCCTTATAAACATATTGAGAGATCCCTCTCTAAGACTAGGAGGGCTAGATCCTAGAGCTCTAAAGTTTGGTTTGCATGTTGCCTTGTCATTTGGCATGCCAATCTGCCAAATCACAGGACCTCCAACAACTTGCATGAGTGGGTGCCATGTATTATGCCTTTGTAGTTGAAAGAGTCACTACAAACTGTCTTTTACTCATCCAACTGACTGCACCTCAAAATAGGTTAAACACATACCCACTTGTAGATATTCTTTGGTCCATATATCTAGCCCATTCTGCATCAAAAAAACCATGGATTTCCAAAACACTATCCAATCCTAGTCTTCACTGGTAGCACAAACCATAATCACTAGCACCACGAAAATATCTTAAAACCCTCTTCACTACTGTCCAATGCTCCTTCCCTGGTTTTGACATAAACCTGCTCAATACTCCCACTGCATGTGCAATTTATGGCCTAGTAAGATCATTGCATACATCATGCTACCTACTGCACTTGCATATGGAACAAGGGACATATCCTCCTCTTATTCTTGCGTCTTGGGACACTTTTTAGTAGATAGATTTACACATACAGAAATAGGAACCTTCACTGGTTTACTATCCTGTATATTGAACCTTTGCAATATTGTCTCGACATTTTTCCTCTGGTTTAACCTAAGCTTCCTCTTTGCCCGATCTCTCTTAATTTCCATGCCCAAAATATAATTTGCAGCACCAAGGTCCTTCATGTCGAATTTGGAGAACAATTGGGTCTTCAAATCCTGGATAATTTCTTTGTCCTTTCCAATCAACAACATATCATCCACATAAAAGACCAAATAAATTTCACGGTCACCAATTAATTTAAAATATGCACAGTGATCCTCTTTGCTTCTGGTGAAGCCAAATCCCCGTATATAGGTATCAAATTTCTGATACCACATCCTTGGTGATTGTTTTAACCCATACGATACTTTTTTAACCTGCATATTAGTTCTTTCTTACCCTTCACCATAAAGCCTTCAGTTTGGTTCATTTAGATCTCCTCTTCCAGATCCCCGTGAAGAAATGTTCTCTTCACATCCATCTGTTCTACCTCAAAATCAAAGGAAGAAACAACAGATAAAAGTAATATAATATAAGTAGCCTTGGAAACAGGAGAACAAATATCACCAAAATCAATTCTTGGCACCTGGGAAAAACATTTTGCTGCCAATCGGGCTTTTCATTTCTCTACCTTGCCTTCTACATTCATCTTCGTTTTAAACACCCATTTTCTCCCAATGGGCTTCCTTCCAGTTGGCAACTCCACCAGATCCCATGCCTCATTTTTGTGCAAGGATTCCATTTCATCAACCATGGCTTCCTTCCAGAGTTTTCCATCCTTTCAATCTATTACCTCCCTTACAATTCTGGGATCATCTTCAGTTATAGTTAAAGGAAAATTTGAATAGAAATTAGATGGACTATACTTTTCTGCTTGCCTTCTTTCCCAAACTAATCTTCTCATTGCTGGAGTTTGTGGCTCTTCCTCTTCTGAATATTCTTATGTTGTAGAGTCTGATTCATCCTCCTTTAGCTCAAACTCTATATTCTCAGGTTACTTTGGTAGGACTTCATGTTTAACAACATATTTCACCTCTCTAAACACCACATCTCGGTTGTACACAACCTTCCTTGTTTCTGGGTTCCAAAGCTTGTAACCTTTCAAACCATCCTTATACCCAATAAAGATGCACCTCTTAGATTTATTATCCAACTTTGACCTTTTCTCCTTTGGAACATGTACATATGCATCACATCCAAATACCCTTAGATGTGAAAGAGAGGGTTTCTTACCAGTCCATACCTCATGTGGAGTCTTATCCTCCAACGCTGATGAAGGTGGTCTCTTAACCAAGTAACATGTAGTCTCCGCTGCTTCTACCCATAATTCTTGTCCTAACGCCGTACCACTGAGCATGCTTCTTGCCTTTTCCATCAACGTTATTTTCATTCTTTCTGCAAATCTGTTTTGCTAGGGTGTGTATGGATTAGTCTTTTGTCGTGCTATACCACACTTCTTACAAATTTCTTCAAATTCCTTCTTGCAAAACTCTCCACCATTATCTATCCTCAACACTTTTATCTTCTTCTCTGTATGGTTTTCCATGAGAGACTTAAATTAAAAAAAAAAAACTTCATATTTCTTCCTCAAGAAATATATCCATGTATTCCTTTAGAAGTCATCTATGAATGAGACATAGTACATAGATTTTCCCAGTGATTGAACCGATACGGGTCCAAACACATCACTGTGCACAAGAATTAGGGGGATTTTGAGGTCTTAAATGGGCCTCCTATGGAAAATGTATAATCAAAATTCACTTTATGAGAACTAGTCACATTTTAGGGGATGACATCATCCCTAATGGTTGAGGTGACATTGTTTGAGTTAAAGGTACTTACTTGTTACATTTTCAATGGTGGATAAAATTCATGGTTAACTATGGTAGTGCTCTAAGTACTTTTAAAGTCATAGAGTAAAGTACTCATAATAAATGTCATTTCACACATTTTGAATAAAATATTATTATTGTCATTTCATATTTTTTGAAAAAAACAATGCATATCCCTACACAATCTTCATGTATTTACGCAATTTTCAATAAATATTATATTTGTATATTTTCAAATATTTATTTATAAATCAAATCAATTCAATATGTAATATAAAATTCGTACATAAAATAATATATTATATTATTTTTATATAGTATATTAATTACATGTTAATATATAATTTAAATAACATAAATTTTAATTAATAGTATATTCTATAATTAAGAATTTATGAATTTATATTTATATTTTATTTTAAGTTATTCAAGTACAAGGAACAAATGCATTAGTTGTGCAATAATAATGATTTTTTCTTGAAAATATCATTCTTATTTATAGTCACATCAATACAATTTTTTTATTAATTTTATTTTAGTACAATTTTTGAATTGAATTTAACCATGGTTACATGGATTTTGGTGCAGAAAGTGAATTTCAAATTCATAAATATTATTTTATTGGTTTAGCTTTTATTTTATTATTTCCTTAGGAGGCCTATTTTAGACCTCAAAATTCCCCTAATGCTCTAATACCTTGTTTTCCCTCTTTGCACCAGAAGGAAAACTCACTTGATTCTTCTTCCCGTATACACAATGTTCACAAAAATCGAAATCTAGAGAGCAATTAGACATACCTTCTACCATACCATTTCCATGCAGTATGTGAAGGACCTTCTCTCCAATATGTCCAAGCTTTGCATGCCATAGCATGGTATTTTCTCCAGAGACCTCTAGGCTTTCCGCTCCACTTTCAGGAACCACAGAACTATTGCACCCATCAATAACAGTGCTACCATGAAGCTTGTAGAGAGTTCCAATCCAAACTCCCCGCATTAATACCAGTGGTCCCCGAACCATCTTGTAGGTATTTTTCTGGAACACTGTTTTTACACCTAGTAGAGAACACAAAACAATTATGCACTTATATTCATCTGAGATTTTAATATCAACAGATAATAACTGACTTACCACAGTATTCAATGCGTTCATATGCTCTGTCACTGAGTCTGAGCCATCCTTCATTCTTAGGTTATATATATTTTTCCGCAGGAACAATTTATTCACTAGAGACTTAGATTGGTACGAAGTCCCTAGCTTGTCCCACAAAGTCTTCATTGTAGCATCCCTAGATAAATTCAACAATGCTGAATCTGAGACACACAACCATATTGTGATTTTTTCCTTCTGATCCAAAATTTTCTAATCTTCATCTAAAATTTCCATTGGTTTAGTACCCGCATCTACCGCGATCCACTGATCTTTATCCACCAGCAGATCCTCCATCTTGAGCTTCCACAACTCAAAAATCTGACCATTAAATTTCTCAATCTCTATCTTTCCACTGGTCGCCATCTTCTTTCACCACAAGAATCGATCCCGTAGGTCTACCATTGAGCAGGGTCTACCATAGGCCCAAGAAGAAAAACCCTCAGCAGCAAAGATGTCCCCTTGAATCCGAAACTCTCACCATTAAATTTCTCGATCTCTATCTTTCCACTACTCTCCATCTTCTTTCATTGCAAGAATCAATCTCGCAGATGCCCCATTGAACAAGGTCTACCATAGGCCCGAGAAAAAAACCTCTCAGCAGCAAAGGCATTCCTGGACCCCGAATAGGGGGGCTGCTGTCCCCCTATTGCGCCTGGTGCAATGTAGAGGGGGAGCTATCGCCCCCCCTGTGACCCTCCTGCACGTGCGATTAATAATGGAAAGACTATAACACATACCCAACACAAAAGAAGTAAAATAAGGGTTTGCAAGTCCAAATTCACCCTTACGAACGAATAAAGTATTAGTCTTAGATTAGGAGAAAATTTGATGTCAAAAGAATAAATATGGTCAATTCTACTTCAAAAGGCTCATTATCGCATTTTATCCTAAGTTTGAAAATATTATGAAAATTTTTCTTTTTGCCTAATGTTTGAGATTCATTAAAGTTTTATCCAAAGTATCAAATCAAAGGTTTTATTCATAGTTTCATTTCATGGAATGAAGATCGGTAAACAACAAAATTGTTTGTGCCTTTTGGTTAACACATGCGCACTTTCCAGCCGCCTAATTGACACCAACTCAGATCCATGGCCCATATCATTTTTTAGCCCCCCCTTTCCATCATACCTTTAACGTCGGGGGGGGAATGTATGAAAAGATTGTTTTACTCCCACCGGTCCCATGCTATATGTCACGCCCTCTGCATTTCGCATGCCCCCTTAACGAAACCAACAACTTCTTTGAACCCCCTCTAAAATCTAGCTACCACCCTCCTTTCACGCTCTCCCTTCCCACGTGCTCTCCTCCACTTTTACCCTGCCGTGTTCTATAGCCATTAGCAAATTAAATTGTTTCTCTGAATAATCATTAATCCATAAATGTTTCCTAGGTGACCATTTGAAATTCCAATGAACTCGTGCCCCCAAACAAAAAAATCATCTTGACCATAAAACCTTGTTGTGACACCATTTTTCACCTTTGCTACCTCAAACTTCATCAATTCACGCTGTTTTCTAGATTTCATGTGCCACAGATATTCTTCCATTGATCAAACATCTGATTGAGCACGATAGAAAGCCTAATTCTACTCCAATCTGCGACAAACCTGCAATTCCTGGTAAAAATTCATTATTTCGTCCCATTCCATTAGATCTTTCCATTAAGAGGATGCCTCTAAAGAAGAAAAACCTAGAGGATTCTTTCAACCCAATGGTACATCCTTCTATAGACCTGGATCCTATTCGTCTAGTAGATCGAGACTATTATATCTCCGGCACTCTGTGTGAGTTCGACCTCTTCAAACGTTATTGTTGGCTCGGGGATAAACTCATAGATAAGATTGATGAAATTGGACTATGGGAGTCCAATCTCCCACATTATATTTTTTCGTAGACCTTTCACTTTTATGAATGTATCAGAAAATGCCAAGCTTGTTATGTGCCAAACCAAAGAGCAATCATATCCCCAAGTGGTGAAACAATACTCACAATTACCTCTAAAACCATTGACCAGATGATGTAGGCCCCTCCTATAGAAGCCAGCACTCCTCTTTCCACAGAAACCTTCACTGAATTGTATTAGAAGTTGGATTTTGCTAAAAGAGCACAGATTTTTGACATATTCTACCCTGAAAACACCCAATTACCTAGAAAATCCACCTTACCCCTCTTCCATGTACCCAGATCATGCCAAGAAAATAATATCTATGTTATCCTCCCTTTTAGGCTATTATTATGATCAATGGGTATATGAACCCTTGTTATTCTTCCTATCAATATTTTCTACATATCATAAACCTTCAGTCATTTTCAATTCCATATAGTTCTTAGCTGATAGTATAAATGAGAAACTCCTTAAGTTACCAACTAAAGCAATGTTTAGGTATACTTCTATTTTGGTTTATATATTTATCTATTATCAGGTAGACATATTCAAGTTTTCAATGCATAAATCAGACGAGGAAGAAAATTAATCATCTGTAATATTTTTGACGTCCCTCGTAATGAAAGATTCAAAGGAATTTACATTCAAGTAGTAAATTGAGCAGTTCATACATCCAATTATGAGCATGTTGACCAGTTCAATGGAACCGAGAACCAGTAAAGAAATAAATAATATTTTACATTTTACAGAGAAAGAAAAAACTAGAGATTAGTACATGTACCAAAACTATACTGAAATCAGGCTGTATGGGTGTGAATTTCCACCATACAAGTTGCCCAAATACCTCCCAATGAGAGTATTTTCCCTACAATAAAGAAGACAGATGATCAAATATTATGAAATCCATTTTGTTTTAGCCAAGGAGAAATCCCAATTCAGGACTAAAACTCAAGTTGGCTCTTTTGTTTGCAACAAAAGGAAAAAAAGAGAAGAAGCATGCAACGTACTTACAGAGATGAATTTTAATCTTAGTTTCACATGGTCATATGATCCTCTCGACATTATTTCTAGGCTAAGGGTGGAACACAAAACCCCTCCTTATACCCATACTCAGAGGCCAGAAATTGAAAGATATGTCAATCAACTAACATGGAAAGAGAATACTTTATAGGAAGCTGAAGAAAATCTTGTGTCTACTTCAACTTCACAGACTCCTACTCCTTAGGAGAAATCAAGAAAAAGGAAAAGAGAGGAAGAATCACCTTCAGTGACAGAAAGTGTAGGTAAAAAGTTTAAGATCATGTAAAGAAAGAGGACCAAGATGAGTCCTAAAATAGATTTAGAGAAGAGTGTAGAACAAGGATTTGCCATGATTATCAAAGAAACACCATCTTCATCATAGTCAGGCATCAATTTTGTTATGTCTATGATAGGGTCATCAGTGTCACAGGGTCAGCAAGACAAAAATCAGACTTCAAAGGTTATCCAGGGAGAAAAGGAGAAGAGTATCTTTGATAGATATAGAGAAATCAAACTGAAGAATGAAATTATCAAAAAACAACACCTACACATAGTTTTGGAAGTAGACTATCAGTTCACATAATAGCCTCCTATTAGCTTTTGATTCAGAAAAAGGAAGGATGTAGATAACCTTCCTTGAGGCTCAAATTTCACATCCTAAGACAAAATCAGACTAAAAAAAGACATCATTTGAGTTTGAAACCCAGGACATTCATCCCATTGATCAAATGGAGATGCAGAAGCAAACTTGTGAGATTATTTGTTCTACTTTAACCAATACAACCATGACTATGTCAAAATTGCAAGCGTCACTTTCAAACACTCAATCTCAGTTGAAGATGGAGAAGATATATTCTCTGGCTTAAGACATGAGGGTCAAACAATTGGAAGATTTGGTTGTCAAGATGGGCTATGATCCAGAAAATGTGAAGGTTGTAGAAGAATTCATTAAGAAGGAGAGTGTTGAAATTGTGTCAATGAAGAAACAACTAAAGGTTCCAGCAACAGAAGATCCACTGGCCAAAGACATAGAAGAATCTGAGATAGAGAAGGGAGACATGTTTAAATTGATCATGGAACAAAATGCTAAAATCAAACAAAAGGAGAGAGAGATGGAAAATATGATTAAGGAGAATGAGCACAATCCATAAGTGGACATAGTTCCTCTAGATGCAGTATCCCTCACAGTTATCCCTACTACAGGACCTAAATAATTAACAAAGCCTTCAACCCAATCTATAAATGCTACTGAAAAATTGAAAAGGCCATATAAAACATGTCAATACAGACAGAGGAGATAAAGAAGCTACAAAAGAGATCCCAAAGGTTGTTAAAAAGGATACAGAAAGCAGAAAGAGAGTCAGATATTGGCCAAACCTTGTCCCAAGCCAAGGAAAGCATATGGATGGACATTATCAATTCCATGAATAAGATTTGGTCATGTATCCAACTCATTTTTGAGAAGAAGGACCTGATAAAGAAAGCCACACAAGCTATTGCAGAAATCAAAGAGAAGCTGGGTGATAAGCCTACTGAAGCTGATAACATCATCAAATTCATAAATTCAAATAATAAATACGAGTTGGAGGACTAGGAGTTGATGAGAGGACTGAAACCATCTTGGAACTCAACAAGGTTCTCACTAAAAGGAACATGATCACAGAATTAGAGGAAAAATGTCAAGGACTGATGATAACAGTTAACATGTTTTTTAACATAATTGGAGCATTGAACCAAATAGGATTACCGAGTGTATTTTTAATTAATGATAAATTAATTACTAAATAATATTACAATAAGAAGTTGAAGGAAGTGGCCAAAGATAGTTCCAAATTCTCCATCATAAAGGGTTGTATAACAGGCAGAGCATTCCTAGAAGCATTGGGAAACAATTTTGTAAATTCAACATGAAGTAAATCACATCTTTGTGGTAAACCCAACCTTTGAAAAATATACTAAGGTAGATGAAATTTATAGGAAGGTAACAAAGCTTACCATTCGGGATGAAGACAAGTGGGATAAGTTGTGTGAGTTATTGGATTAATTGGTAACTCCAAATGCAGGTACATGATCAGCCACCACAAAAAAGATAGGCATGCCAGCTCAACAATGACTTCCTCGAGATCTGGGCCACCTCTTGTTGCAGTTTTAAACCTATCCTATTAGTCTACAGAGTAGATAATTTTTTTAGATTCTTGCAAAATATACCGTGTCGATTGAGGCAGGAGTTTTGTAAATATTCTTATGAATACTTCACACTTCGAAGTATTCTAGGTTGATTGTTGAATATTATTTTCTCAAAGATATTGTACTTTTTCCAGTTGATAGACTGATCATTAATACATGTACTTCTTCATAGGATTCATGTGTTGGAGAAATTGGCGATGTACTTTTACTCATTTGTGTTATTTCATTGTTTCCTTTACCATTCTTTCTTAAAGTTTGATTACATTACATAAATGATGATGATCAGGATTAGATGAAATACACATCTTTTTCTGGTTGTAATTAATTTTAATGTTTTCTTTTGAATTCAAACTAAGGAATTATTAATTTCTCTTTAGTTTCAACTGAATCTTACTTTTTATGATGTTCCATATCATTTAAATTCTAAAATATGAAATTATTTCACCTATATTTCCCTGTGAAACTCCTTTAAAATTTGATACAGATCTAGTTATTTTTATAGACTCCATAGCCTAATCGAGGTATAAAGCATTAAATTAAGCAAATCAATCAAATAAATTACAAACAAACAAACAATTTCAGTCATAACTATCCTAAAATTTACAGAAAACAAAGCTAAATATTAAAGAAACATCCCCCTCTCGTTTAGAAAGGGTAGCTTCTAGACTTAAATTTGGTTTTGATGTTATTTTCTCTCTTTACTCTCACAATCTTAAAAATTACAGAACGATAACAGAAACTATCATGGAGAATCTTATTAGAATTGTAATATTCTCAAATCCCTAGGAAATTGGTGGGTGGAGAGGCACGTGACATGAATATATTTTTTAAATTTATTAATAGTAATGGACCATTTTGCTAAATGAAATTTTATTATATATAAATGAATTTTATAAATAATAATGAGGAACTTATTAGAATTAGAATAATCTCAAATCCCTAGGAAATTGATGGACAGGGAGCCACCTGGCACAAATCTAATCTTTTAAATTTATTAAACGTCAACGCAACCTAAAAATACTCTATAAAACACTACATTCATTGAAAAAAATTAAGACTAATCTTATGTCGAGCATAATCCCTTGAGAGTCAATTTGGGTCCTCAATTAAAAAAAATACTAAGAGATCCTCATCCACCTTAAGTTGCAATAAGAAGCCTTGGTTTCTTTAGCAAAATGGTCCATTACTTTTAATAAATTTAAAAAATTATATACATGCCACGTGGCTCCCACCTACGATTTTCCTAGGGTTTTGAGATTATTCCAATTCTAATAAGTTCTTCCATGATAAGTTCTTCATTATTATTTCTAACATTCTTTTATATATATAAGTAAATTTTATTTAGAAAACTGATCCATTTTACAATAAGATGTGTAATTCTCTTATTTCCTTTTTTTCTTAAGTTAAAGTTAACCCATAACTATTTTAGACATGCTTAATCAAGTAAATGTATACATAATTGTTTAGGTTATATTTATAAATCATTCCGCTATATCAACCACATTAATATTTTTAATGTGGTTGTACTAGCTTATTATATCCCCAATAAATATTTCCCTTTTTAATATTAATTTATTGGCTAATTTTGTTGTAAAATAAAATATTGATTGATAATAGAGTAAACTAGTTGTGGAAGGCTTCTTATTTCAACTTAACCTCGATGAGGATTTGTTAGTTTTTTTATTTTTATTTTTTTAATTGAGAGCCTAGATTGATTATCAAGAGAATATCCTGAACATATTCTTAGTGTTAATGCTTATCAATGATTGTAGCATGTTACAGAGTTTGTTACGTTGCATTAACTTTTAATAAATTTAAAAAATTTGATTCACCAATTTCCTAGGGATTTTTTCCTAAAGCTTCTTATTTCAACTTAAGATGGATGAGGATGTGTTGATTTTTTAAAATTTTTTAATTGAGTGCCTAGATTGATTCTAGGAGGAATATTCTCAGCATATGCTTAGTCTTAATCCTTAGCTAAGAGAGAGTTTGTTAGGTTGCATTGGATTTTAATAAATTTAAAGAATTATATTTGTGCCACATGGCTCCCAGCCACCAATTTCCTAGGGATTTGAAATTATTCCAATTCTTTTAAGTTCTTCCATGATACTTTCCTCATTATTATTTATAACATTCTTCTATATATATAAGAAAATTTTATTTAGAAAAATTATCCATTTTACAATAATATGTTTAATTCCTTTTTATTCTTAAGTTAAATTTAACCCATAAACTTTTTATACATGCTTAATCAAGTAAATGTGTACATAGTTTTTAAGGTTATATTTATAAATCCTTCTACTATATCAACCACATTAACATTTTAATGTGCTTGTACTAGTTTATTCTATTCTCCATAAATATTTTCCTTTTTAATATTAATTTATTGGCTAATTTTGTTGTAAAATAAAATATTTATTCACAATAGAATAAACTATTTGTGGAAGGCTTCTTATTTCAACTTAAGTTGGAGGAGGATTTGTTTTATATATATATTTTTAATTGAGGGCCTAGATTGATTATCAAGGCAATATGCTCAACATATGCTTAGTCTTAATTCTTATCAATGATTGTAGTGTATTAGAGAGCTTGTTAAGTTGTATTAACTTTTAAAATTTTTAAAAAATTAGATTGGTGTCAAGTGGCTCCCCGTTAACCAATTTCCTAGGGTTTTTTTCATAATGCTTCTAATTTCAAGTTAAGATGGATGATGATGTGTTGAATTAAAAAAAGAAATTAAGTGGGGGCTTAGATTGATTCTCAAAGGAATATTCTTAGCATATGCTTAGTCTTAATCCTTAGCTACCATCATAGTGTATTACAAAGTTTTTTAGGTTGCATTGGATTTTAATAAATATAAAAAATTATATGTGTGTCACCTGGCTCCCCACCCGCTAATTTCCTAGGGATTTTAGAATATTATAATTATAATAAGTTCCTCCATGATAAGTTCCTCATTATTATTTATAACATTTATATATATACTAGTACAACCAGATTAAAAATATTAATGGGGTTGATATAGTGGAAGACTTCATATATATAACCAAGAAAATTGTTGAAAAATGAAAAATTCCTTAGACACCTTATTGTGAAATGGATCATTTTTCTAAATAAAATTTTCTTATATATAAATGAATGTTATAAAAAATAATGAGGAAATTATCATGGAGGAAATTATTACAATTGGAATAATCTCAAAGAAAATTGGTGGATTTATAAATAATAATGATGAACTCATCATGGAGGAAATTATTAGAATTGGAATAATCTCAAATCCCTAGGAAATTGGTGGGTGGGGAGCCACTTGGTATGAATCTATTTTTTTTAATTTATTAAAAATAATGGACCATTTTGCTAAATAAAATTTTCTTATTTATAAATAAATGTTGTAAATAATAATGAGGAACTTATTAGAACTGTAATAATCTCAAATCCCTAGGAAATTGCTAGGCATGGAGCGAGGACTCTAATTTTTATATCCTAAAAAAATTACACTACAATTGCTGATAAGATTTAAGACTAACCATATGTTGAGAATATTCTCCTGATAATCAATCTAGGCCCTCAATTAAAAAAAATTAAAAATCTTCATTCAACAAGAAGTCTTTTGCAATAAAATATTTATTGAGAATAAAATAAACTAGTACAACCAATCTAGGCCCTCAATTAAAATAAATTAAATATCTTCATCCAACAAGAAGTATTGTGCAATAAATTTTACAACAAAACTAGACAATAAATTAATATTAAAAAATAAAATATTTTTTGAGAATAAAATAAACTAGTACAACCACATTAAAAAATATTAATGTGGTTGATATAGTAGGCTTCATAAATATAACAAAAAAAACTATTGCAACAAGAAGAATGTCTCACTAATGCACACATTTAGGTGATTAACAATGTATAAAAGGGTTATGGGTCAACTTAAAAAAAAAAAAATTACACATCTTACTCTAAAATGGACCATTTTTCTAAATATTTTTTTTTATATATATAAATAAATGTTATAAATAATAGCGAAGAACTTACCATGGGAGAACTTATTAGAATTGGAATAATCTGAAATCCCTAGGAAATTGGTGGGTGGGGAGCCAGGTGACATATAATTTTTTAAATTTATTAAAAGTCAACTCAACCTAAACAACTTTGTAATACACTATAATTGTTTATAATCATTAATAATAAGAAGATGATGAGCATATTCCCTTGGGAATCAATCTAGGACATCAATTAAAAATAAATAAATAAAAAATCAACAAATCCTCATCCAACTTATGTTGAATAAGAAGTCTTCGACAATAAGCAATTTTTTTTAGCAAAATGGTCCATTATTTTTAATAAATTTAAAAAATTAGATTCATGCACCCACCAAATTCCTAGGGATTTGACATTATTCCAATTCTAATAATTTCCTCCATCATGAGTTCCTCATTATTATTTATGACATTAATTTATATATAAGAAAATTGTATTTATAAAAATTATCCATTTTATAATAAGATGTGTAATTTATTTTTTTTCTTAAGTTAAATTTTACCCGTAACATTTTTATACATGTTTAACTAGTTGTCTTTAATGCCACTTTTTGAAAAGTTTTCACATTTATTTTTCTGATCTAATTCTAGAATCTTGCAAGAATTCATTGAATCCATATTTGCACTGGAAATGCCCTAGGAATTGTGCTAAATCCATATTACCACTCAAAAAAGTAGTTTAAATAACAAAAATCAAGATTAATTTGTCTAGACTCTTGCAAGAATTCATTGAATCCATATTTGCACTCGAAATGCCCTAGGAATTGTGCTCAATCCATATCTCCACTCAAAAAAGTAGTTTAAATAACACAAATCAAGATTTCACCTCAAATTTTTCGTGAGATGCCAGAATATCCACTCGAAACTCCAAAAAGTAGCATTAAAGACAAATCTTCTCATATTTTCCTGCGAGAAAATCTACTGGAAACTCCGAAAAGTCTCGTTAAAGACAACTCTTCTCTAGAAAGTCCAAAAAGTCTCATTAAAGACAACTCTTCTCTAGAAAGTCCAAAAAGTCTCATTAAAGACAACTCTACCCATTAAATACAACTCCCATGTTTAATCAAGTGAATGTGTGCATTACTAAAACATTCTTCTTATTGTAATAGTTTTTGGTTATATTTATGAAGCCTTAGGTTATATCAACCACATTAATATTTTTAATATGGTTGTACTAGTTATAACTATTTAAAAGTACCAGTAAGAAGCATTTTATATGCAATTTTGTCTATTTAATAATTCACTAATAAATGAAAAATAAAAAACAACAAAACAAAACAAACATTACTTAATATATATTTTCTTATTTTCTCTCAAACACCAATATTTCTATCAATCATTAAATCATTATTTTTTACTTTAATTTAACTATATTTAAATTAAATTATTGAAACTAATTACTATATAATATTTGTTTATATTATATCATTTTTCATTTATTTCAATATAATTGAATAAAGTAATACTATTTTTTTATATTTGATTATTATTTAGTGTATATTATAAATATTTATCAAAATATTCATTTGAAAAAGAGTAAACTATATGTGTGAGAATATCGTGCCACATAAATAATCTACAATACAAAGTAATGAGTATAAAGCATTAGACTTGACTTCATTGATGGTGACTAATTTTGTTGGATTTTAATCAATTGCGAATAATATAGAACAAGCATGGGATGAGCCCTAAAATTTGACACATTGCTCGACTATTTTAAATTAGTGTGGAATGTAAAGAATTACGTCTTCCTTGAAATTGAAGGTAAAGAACTACGTCTTTTTTGAAATTGATTAAATTGCAAGTTATCGGAATTTTTAGGTGAATTTATTAGATGAGTTTCTAATCTTGAACTCAAACACAAACAACTCAAACACTAATAATTTCAACAAATTAATAAAATAAAAAATATCTAATAAAAAAATTTTAAAAGTTAATGTTAATTTTTTTTTAATATTTAATATATTTTAAATATATAAGTTTGGTAGTACATCTTTATCATATTTAATATATCACTTTGATTTAATTTATAATTGAATGAGTAACTTCATATCAATGAGCGTATCTATCTAAAACCCCATAAACTTTTAATTAATATTTCAATATATAAATCTTATTATCATTTATTATATTTAAATATATATTTATATGTAAAAAGTTTATTTATATCCCACACTTAAATTATATAAATTTATATATTTATAATGTAATATTTTGATAAAATATAAAGGTCAAATACATAAATAAACACGTAAATTTTCAAAATATATTTTAATATTTTAATCTTTAAATTTTGTTTTTAGCTATTATTTTTTAATAATTATATCTTAATCATATACACCTAAATTATATAATATTATACATTTATTAAAAACTAAAATAGAAATGTATTATTTTCATAAAATATAAAAAATATTTAGAGAAAAGAAAAACACAGAATATTTTGATGTTTGTAATTTATTATTTTTGAGTTATATATATATATATATATATATATATATATATATATATATATATGACTTACACTTCTAAATTTCTTAGGATGAGTTTTCTTTTCAAACTATCCTCACATGACTTTATATATATATATATAAGTAGGAATTGAATAAAGAAGAGAACAATAACATTGAAGCGACAAATGAAAAATGAGAGAGAGAAGAGAACTGGTTTAGTGGTTTTGTTATAGCCAATATCTTGCATAAGACACACATAGAAAATGATGGTCAAGTCTTGAGAGTTGTTAAATTTAGTTGTAATGCTTCGCAACACAACAATAATGTTTTGAAATGATGAAACAATATTTCATGTGTAAATTGTAGTTCAACTAATAGTAAGTTAAAAACTCATATTCTAATATTTGACATTTTATATAATAAAATTTATGGTTGAAATTATTTTTATTTGCACTTGATATTATTTAGCCTAGTAATTAACATATGTAACTTTGTGTTATCATATTATATGAACATGCACATTGCATGTATTTTTTTAATTCAGTCATAAAATCATACTAATTAATATATGTTGATTAATAATTAACACATAAAATCAATATAAACCTACTAAATTAGTAGTTTATATTGATTAATGATGAACACAAATAAAATGAATATATGACTAAATTAGTGGTTTATGATGATTATGAATGAAATTAAATGAAATGAATAGAAACAACTAAATCAATTGTTTATATAATGAATATGAAGCTACCAGAAAAAGATAAATGACTACAACAAATGATGACTAAATTTTGCCTATATACAACTATTAGTAGCCAATTTACAGTATCTTATAACACGGCTAAAATTTAGTCATATTTCTTTGGTCACTAATTGGTTTCAAAAGATGACTAAAATTTGCATATATATATAACTATTAGTAGCTAATTTACAGTATCTTATAACTTTGGTCATATTTCTTCGGTTTTTACTAGGTTTCAATGGATGACTAAAGTTTGCATATATATGACTATTAGTAGTTTATTTACAGTATCTTATTATACAACCAACATTTTGGTCATATTTCTTTTTTCATTATTATTTTTTCTCCGGTAATCATATAGTAATATATTTGGTCATTAATTGCGACAATTAATGACTAAATCAATGAATAAACTAATGACCAATTTTATAACTAAATATACTACTAGATGATAAAATTGAGACAATAAATTAATAATGAGATGCCAAACATTAAATAAAAGAGTCATAGGTATGTCATATTGTAGATTAGATACTATTGGTCACCGACTGAAAAATAGTCATTTATATGCAAAATTTAGTTTTTTTTTAGTAATTAATTAGCCATTTTGTACTAGTGTGTTATTTAAAAGTTATTATTATATTTATTTTATCAAAATTTTGTTAGAAAATTTTTTTTTTGATATAAATTTTTTGTTTTTGTTTTATTAACTATAACTTGACCATAAAGAAAAATGAAATCAAGCAAAATGATAGAAATACACAGTAAATAACATATTTGAATCAATTTTAATTATTGTGAAATTGACAAATTATTTACGAAAATTGTATAATTGTTGTTTATGTAATTGGAGAGCTTTTGCAAGTCATGTTGAATTATTCTTCAAAATATCTCAATAACATGCTCAAAAATCTCAAATCATTAGTTGTAATGTATTTTTAGGGGGAGTAATTGATCTCAAATTTCAATGTGTTGAGTTGGATTGAAAAAAGAAGTTATAAATAATAAAACAAATTTGAACCCACTATTGCTTTTAAATAAGGATTTGGAAGGATCTTAATATTTTAAGAATTAATAATATATAAGGTACATGTCTAGAAGAAATTCATGATTATTTAACAAGGACTAGTACCTTTAGAAGGTATCCCAAAATTTGAAAGGCCCAAACCTAGTCATGTTCAGATTCAATTATGAATTTATGGATGGAAAATGAGATATGCTAATTTTTGATTTGATATTTTCATTTCCAACCACTACATAGATCCATATTATAAAAATTGGAATTTATCATAAACATACTAACAATGAAAAACTATATCAAAACTCTCAAATTCAGACAACGAGTTGTTATGTCACCTTTATTATTTTTATTTAACTATTAAAAGTCCGTTCAATCTAATTACTTTACCCCCATAGGGTTCTTTATATACCATACATATGTATTATGGCTCATCGATGAATAATGTTGTGAGATTGCAAGATGTGAGTTAGGATAAAGAATTTTTTTTTCTAACATGCCTAAACACCAATATTCCTTGTGTTTATCATAGACTCTATAACTACCATGTAATACATGCTTATCTTGGAGTTTCATCTTAGTAGTTATATTTTTTTCAAGATCAACCTAATGGATATTGTTGATTTTGTAATTATTGAGATTTATCTTCGTTTTTAAATTTGAATGGTTTTTGTACTTATTGATGTGGGTTTATCAATAATGTCCAAATATGAGACAAAACCTAAAACCTTTTCCCACATACTAGCTTTAACTATTACCTACCTTGGGTGTACACTACTTACCAACTTACTACGCCTGCATGAATCTGTTATGTTTTCACCTTTCGTAGGAAAGGGAGTTAAAAAGGTACAACACAAGAAGATTTTTCATCCATGCCATGATTTTGAACCCCATCCTCACAAGAAGGGCTCAAAATTGATTTTTTCACAACTTGTCAAGAGGGCTTTGGCACGTACCAAAAGTGCTAACATAAAATTTCCAATAAAAAAATGTAGTTTATTATTGGTACTATTCTTAAAAAAATGTAAATAATATAATAAAATTCCCAATGAAGGGCGATAACTTTTCAAATAAATTGTCATATTATGGATATCCTAGACGTTTGAAGTTGAAAGTTGGCCCCCTGCCTAGTGCCAGGGTGGAAGGTGTCACCTGATTGCAACTTGCACTTGTGTTATTTCTAATTGAAATGTATTCAAACATGTGATAGAGATATATGGGTAGAATTTCATAGAAGTGAATTTTGAAAATCGAGAGGTGGGAGAATGGAGGCTATCGGTGGAAGTGGAAGCATTTTTCAATGTCACAAAGGGTCTCATTGAGATTTCAGGAGGCCACATGGTAGTGGCTCACAACAACATGGGATAATGTGAAGGGTCATTGAGGAATTTTTTGTCACATATATTTTATTCGAAGATCATAAGTATGGTCCTAGTATTGTTTTCAATGGATGCTCTCTCCTTTTATTTTAGGCATGAAATCGTACTAGTTTCTTGAGAATATAAGTACCCTAAGTTTTTTTTATTATAATTCATGGCTTTATTTAAGGATATTACCTACATTTATTCTTTTTTTTTTTTTTTCATGATATAAGAGATGGTGTAATTTTTTTAGGGATTGTTAAATCTCACAACCATTTTCTTGAGCAAGTAAGTGAAAGTATTTTCTGAATCTGAGTCTCACTTCATAATATCAGAATAAAATGGAATGACATAAGAGGTATGAAAATATGCTTCATGCGTTAAATTTAAATTGTTAAAGAAGTGTAATAATATTTGAGTACTCCTGTAATCTTGGTTAATGTAGAATAAAATGTTGAACAAGTATATGTCATTTTGGTAGGGTTAATGTGGAATGAAATGGTGAACAAGTATATGTTTATCAGTGTGGTGCAAATCAAATTTAAATTTAAAAATGGATGCTTTACTCATAATCTTACATTTATGAAATTGGTATCATGTGTTTAGTTCTTACAAATTTTATGGTAACTTCCATGGGTCAATCATAGTTTCTATTATAGTTTTTTTTCTAAAAGTATTTTTCCTTTATAATAGTTTGTATATCTTTTATTTTATATTTCATATTTATTTTTAACTATTATTTATTATATTTTATTTTTAATTATTTATTTATCATTTAAATATCATTTATTATTATTTTTTTTATTTTAATTAATTAATTATTTTTATCTATCATTTTGTTAAATTTTTATTAATTGTTGATTGAAACTGCTCCTCAACTGATCCATGAAGCTCATTCGAGACTGTACAAAGGCATTAAAGCTGGGGAGCATGAAACCGTGTTTATGATCAAGCAAGTTCAAGGAAAAGCGATCGTAGATGCTTTATGTATAGAACATGCATAGCAAGGCAATGTCTAATACTTCAATTGCGTTTCTATAATATGTCTAGTGAGAGAAATATGTATTTGAGTGGATGGTTAGAAAGGTGTAGATACAATTCTGATATTAAAAATCAAAATGAGTACCCTCCCATTATATTTTATTAATGTTAGTACCCTATATATACATAGCACCATTCTCACAATGCTTTAGTACTCTTCATGCAATTAAAAGGCACTACTAAATATAAACTAGGAAGAAGGTTCAAACAAAGACCTATAGGAGTGCTAAACAGAAAGAATTGTAATGTGCTAAACTCAAAGAATTGTAATGTGTTTTGAAACAATAATTGTTATATTAAATTTAGATTGTCTAGTGTATTTGTGTATAGTAGTTGAGGTCTTTCACTTTTTTCTTGTGCTACCTCTGTTGTGTGTTTTACTATTTCCTTAGAGGGTCAAGGCATTGTAATAATAACATGGTTACAATGGGATGTGTTTAGGTTCCCCACAAGGTTTTCGATGGAAGAAATATTATTAGTGTCCAATGACAACAAAAATAGATCAATGGGACTAAAAAGTAACAATAAGAAAGATAATATGTGATAATAATTACAGCTTAGACAATGTTTGGCATGCTTATGTACTAAAGACAAAAGACAAGTGTCCAATTTTACTTGATAAAGAAACTGCACACCTTTGCTCAATTGTCATCTTGGTCAAATTTTAGAATTTTATCTTTCCTAAAGAGCTAATGTTAAGTTGAGGGTTAAATGGAGGATCACTATATAAAGTCACACAGACATGCATTTGAAAAATTTCCTCATAAACTAGAGAAATTATTTTCTTACAAAAATTGATATGAGGTTTGTTTATATTAAAGCTAAACTAACCTAATATTTATTTATTTATCATATTCTAAATACACAAGAAAAGACACTCAAGTCTGAATGGTACATAATGTTGCAGTATATCAACACCATGATTAGTGCAAATGGAATACAAGGAGAGGACTGGAAAAAATAATTCAGGATGATGATAATTGGTCACAAAGAAAATAAAAAAACAAAGAAGAGAAAGAAATGGGGAAAAAGAAAAAGAGAGATAAGGCATAACAAGATGGCTAGAAACAAAGAGAAGATAACAATTGTGAAAAATTCAAGTACCTCCTAAACATATTTCAAAATTCAAATTTTTGACAAGTAAAATATACATTTGTTTCTCCAAACAAATTTAATTTTTTTGAGAAATAGAGATAAGTGTTATGTACATGGATATTTCAAGGGAGAAATACTAAATTGATTTAAGCAAAGCCAAATATTATTCATAATATCAATGTACAAAATTCTTGGTATACAAATCTCAATGTGATTGACTTCCTCCACTTACAAATCTGATCTTGTAATCTTGCTCATGAACATTATGAGCTATTGAACACTTGACGAGAGTTTTTCCAACTTCTAGTGCTGATAATACCTAGCCTTGGGGAGTTTAATTAGAATAATGTGCATGTTTACCTCAACAATCAACACGAGTGAATGTCAATTTCTTTCACAACGGTCCATGTTGGTAAGATCAACAAAATAACCAGCTCTGAAAGTGAAAATGAGTAGATCAATTTAATTTTTTTTTCCCGATTTATATAATATTTTCTATAAGATCATATTTTTTTTAGTAAATATTTATCTTTATTATTATAATCTATATAATCTCTAATTAACAATTTAGTATTATTGAAAGTCTATTATTTAATCTCATTATATATTTATAAAATATATATTAATTTCATTTAAATTTTAAATATATATATATATATATATTACAAATTTCACTTTTTTTTGATGTTAAAGGTTTCATTCGAGAAATAATTTTATATTTAAAATTTACATAAATATAATAATATAACTCATTCTTTCGACTAAATTTGGTATATTATTTAAAAGTGGTGCTCTCTATGGCCTCTAAATTTGTTGAATTAGGTGTCCACATCCTTCAAAAGACTTGGAATGATTGAAGCCCAAGGTATTCACCTCATATATTTATGTGTCTTCACCATTGTCTATTTTTTTTATAAATTTAAATTTATTAGAAGTAAACCAGAATTTTGTATAGTTATCCTCCATAACATTCAACACATATCAAACAAATATACTATAAAATTGAAGTTGTTTGAGATTTCTTAAATGTAAGTGATGAGAGAAAGGGAGGCATGAATATGCAGGGGAACAATACCGCATGGGAACAATGGTTCATATTTTTCCACTTTCTCTTTGGTTCTTCACTTTTTATTTTCTTGATTCTCTTTTTTTATTGGTTGATTTTTTTTCCAAAGTTTTAGTTTAGTGATTTAGGTGATTATGGTTTCAATAATCAGTTAATGTGTATGCTTTCAATAATTATTAAAATCCTAAACAAAGTCTAAAAACCAAACACATATATGATTAGCCATGTAGCTTGTTAGGGTCCTATATTTTATAGGATCTCAAGGTGATGGAGTATTTCATATTTGTTATTTTACATTGTAAATAATTTTCATTTTGCAAATTATTTCCAAAGAAAGTATATATAAAAGAAAATCGAAAGAGGGTATGTCAAAAAGAAAATGAATATGAAGAAAAAAGAAAAAAAAAGAAAATTGAAAAAACAAAAAAAAAGAGAATGAAACCCCACAAAAGAAAAATAGAAATAATAGTGAAAGTGTTGTATATTTAAATGCCACTATTGATAAATTAGTTTCCTTTAATTTAAAAATCCAATAATATTTTGTGCAACTTCTCTTAAAATGTGAGTGACTAGATTTTTGTTCCAATCATACATCCTAATCATGATGGAATAATTGTGAATTTCACATTAATTAGGTTAGTGAATAAACATTTTCCAAACAATTTAATCTTGGAAAATCAGTAGTTAGGTAGAAAATGAAATTGATTCAAGAGTATAATTTGTATCAATAGCAAAAATAAGTGATAGAGAAGGTTATATTTTTATAAAAAAAAGTATATGTGGATTTGCTAGCTTAAATGCACCCTAAGGAAAGAAGATAAAAAAATGTTAGCTTAGAAAAAGAAAGGGAAATGAAAGGGTAGGTAGAAATTGCATCATGGCTTTGAAAATCATGGAAATATTTATCCTAAGTTGTTAAATTACAAAGTTATATTTCATACACATAATAAGGAAAAAGGAATAAAATTTGTATCCCAAGTCTAAAGGTTCAGGAATATGAAAATGAAGGATTGGCTCATTATCCCATTATCCAAAGTTTTTACCCCTATTAACCCTCCCGCTTCCTGAAAAAATATCCCATCGCTCCACCTCAAAGCACTTTCATCTGTCCCATTGATCTGAAAATGGGTGGATAAATTGAAATTATTATGCACAAGCACCTCCCACGTAGTTAAACAAATAAAAGATCTTGCTTATACATGACTGTGCGGAATTTTATACTTGGAACAGGTGTAATTTTTTTTACTTTTTAAGTGATTTAAGGTCATTTGTTTTTGCTGATATTAATCTTGTACAGTAACCATAAATTTAATAAAACAACCATCAACACATAGCATCAAATTTAATAAAGGATTTCACCCAAATGTCGTGGGCTACGTCTCCTTGAGCTCTTGTCAATTGACTTGGCTCTTTGGGATTATGATGTATAAATTATTTTACAAGTAAAGAACACAAATCCAATGGTTATTTGGACTACACCATTGGGATTAGAATACCATCATACCCTTGGAATGGTTGAAACCTTTCTGAAGATGAACCTTGGCTCCTTTAGACTTGACTCCTTGAGTCGGTGCCCTTAAGATTACCTGAGATTATCTTTGGCACTAACTCCTTCTGAATCCATTTTCTGTTCCTGAAAACTTTTCTAATATCTCTAGAATATATTAGACACCCAAAATTGGTTGTTCATTTGCTCAAAATGAGCATTGGCTTCCCAATCTAGGTCTCCATCCAATGTTTGCCCTAGGTTGCCCAAAACTTCCATGTGACCTCTCGACCTTGAGACGTATTCAAATGGATCTAAAAATACATTAATTGGATTGAAAATGTCAAAAATTATTAGAATATACTATTCACTTGCATAAATTGGCCTCCGACTGCTCTGGTTTCGCCTCTGACACCTGGTGGCACCCCTTGGCTCTAGGTTCACTAAAAAATTCTATGAAGCAGCTCAGCTGTAAAAAGTCTTCAAATGATTCTGTAAATCCTTCCATTGGATTCATAAGGCTCAAAATAGTCAGAATAGACTATTGTTTTGCTAAGAATGGTCAATGGATTCTCTGGATAAGCCTCATTCTTCTGCTAGCACCTGGTTGCCCTAGTGACCCTTGGAACTTATATGAAGCATATCGGCCCTAAAAAGTACTCTACTCCTTCTAAAAATTTCATCATTAGTTACAGAATGTCTGAAATATCAAAAATTGACTATTGGATTACTGAGAAAGGCCTCTAACTGCTCTCGCTAGGCCTCATTCTGTTGGTGGCCCCTCATTGCCCTAATGGCCCCTAGAACTTCTCTGAAGCAAAATGTCACTCTGAAGTCCTCTGATGGCTCTGAAATAGTCATCAATGAATCTCAAATGTCTTATAAGGTTTAAATTTACTATTCAGACTCTCAAAATGGATGAATCTAGCTCAAGATAGAGCCTATTTAATTTTTGTCCACTTTCACCCTAATCAGCTCCACTAAAAGTGGAGGAACTGCACATAACTCCAGTCGAAATAGTCGTTTTGCCAAAAATGGTGCGCTCCTCCATATTATCCGCCAGTGCTAATTGTTGTAGTAAATCTTAGAGGTAGGGTGACTGGGCACATGCCATAAAATCCATGGTTAACAAACCATATCCGTCGGGGAACTCTGTTTATACCATGAGTTACCGCCTTTAAACCTGAGTTGGATTAGAGTTAGGTCTTGACCGCGCAGGGACATAACCATTTAAACTCAGCATGTGAATGTAAAAATTGGTTGGAATTTGGTGGTTGGAATTAAGCTCTTGGGTCATGGCTCAAGGCCATAAGGGGAGGGGCTGGCCCTTGGGGCTATCCCCTCCAAACCCCCAAATGTGAACTTAATAAAATTTAAATATGCCATCGCTCCTATGGTTGTTAAGAACCATATGTAGAGAACATGGTAATGCGCGGGCATGCTTAGTAGGAGGTCTCGTGGTTGACTCCATCTGGCTCCACAACTATTTTATTACACCAAAATTGGGCCACGTGGTGGCCTCCAGGCCTACCAGGTGGTAGCCTCTAATTGGCCAATAACAACCTCGTACTATTAGCTAGGAATAGAATGATGCCACTTTTCATGATATTACTGGCCCGGAAGGAATATTCTGGGGAATATTGAAGGAATATTTCCTGGAATATTCTTTTTTTTGAATTTCCAAAACCCAGTCAAACCCGGTCAAACGTCAAAAATTGCAGTTTACTAGACTTTTCAAAACACGATAACTTCTTCATATGGTGTCACTTTTTCTAACCATTCGTGGTGCCAGAATTAGGAAGACGAGATCTATACGGTCACTCAGGTTTGAGATACTTTCAAACACTTTGAAATTTGAGCTATCACTTAGGTCCTTGATCCAAATCTGATCACACTTCCCCATTGGGAATCTTTTGGACCCCAAAAGACTAATTACCTGATCTGTTCAGTAGATGAGAGTATAACACCCTCACTTTTCAGCCTCCATACACTTTTCCTTGCATGACTTAGTGCCTTTGAACCCAAATCAAAGGTAGTCAACAATTCCCTTCTTAGATGCTCTTGTCCTTCTATCAAGAACTGTCTTCCTTGAACTCATTTAGAAATTTCTGGTGAGAAATTTTCAATTGAAGGTAGCTGGGCATCATATCCTTGATCATCGATCCAAGGTGGCTCAAAAAAACATAATTTTCCAACAAAAATGCATACATAACTGAAATTTTCATATGTTCAAATGAATGTACGTCTTCCTGGGTTAAGAAGGAAAACCTCTTCTTACCAATCCAATTCCATGGCGATTTTTGCTGCTGAAAATATTCTTCATGTGAAACATCTATTTTCACATCAATGATGGAATTTTTGGTTTCATGTTTGTGAGTTTTTATATCCTCTTGCTTCAAGTGCTTGGGATGATTAGTTGGATGTAATGGACAACATTGGGCAATTAAATGTCCCTTTCTCTGGAAATGTGTGCAAGTTTTTGGCACCTTCTTTGCAAGTTGCCTTCACTTCGACAGTTTCCTGTATGCCTTCATCCTATTCCAGCATTTTCAAACATCATGGTTACATAGACCACAATAGGCACAAAAACTCTTTCTTCCACTCAAGAATGCAGATTTTTTGTGCTTATCAGAAATATAATCAACTTGACTATGGCAAAAATTATACCTCAAATGTTTTTTTTCATGTCCATATTTTTTACCTTCTCGAGGAGATGAACTTGTAGAGGTTCCAAATTTATTTTGAAGACTAATATCAGTGTTCATGTCATGAAATTTTTCAGAACTCTCTTGCTCACCATCAGCTGCATGTGTACAAACACCTTGCTACAACATAGGCTTCAAACAATGGAAATCAACTTGAAAACAAACTTGACATGTTTGTGGTTTAGAACTTGGAACAAAAGTTCTTTTTGAAGTTGCATCAATTACTTTCATGGCTGTAGAGTTTTCGCCATAAGATTGAACATGGCCTAGACTAAACTTCTTATGTATTTCCTGAACCAAAATAGGATCAATCATGCCTTGTGAATGTTTGCCTAAACCCTTGACTTCATAGCCCAATTTTAACATCAACTTGGACCCTATACCTCTAGTGTTATTTTCAAATGAACCTACACATCTTTCTGAAGAGGAATTTGAAGAAAAATTAGAGTGTTTTACCTCTTCTTCAAGGATGTTCTTAGTTAATGCCTCTTGGAATTGATTGAGCTGCATCTCCATCTCGTGAATTCTTTGAAGAAATCCTTATTTCTCTTTCTTCATAGAAAACAATTGATCATGAAGTATAGTGCTTTCTCTTCTATCTTCATACATAATTTGCACCAAATCCTTCAGGATATACAAGTCTCACTTCATCTTTTCATCGAAGAACCTTGTGAAGGAGGAGGATTTTGACACCTCACTTGAAGAATTTGTCATATTTATGTCAATGAACTGAAGAACTTAAACAATAATTCTCAAAACTTTCAAAAACTATTAACAAAGCTTCAAAAAAAATGGTTGTATAGTCAAGCTCTTCCTCAAGCAGCCTTTTGCAAACAAACCCTCTTGTGCTTCAAGGGTTTCCTTGAGGTCCTTTGGGTAAGGAAAATGCTTTCAAAATTCTTCCTTCTTGTCCTCTTTTGGACTTAGCTATCACTAGCTAACCCTTCACCTCTAGCAAACTCAATTTCAAACAATCAAATTCTTCGCGCTGTTAAACACCTTTCAAGTCAAACAAGCAACCTAGTGCTCTGTCAAGAAAGAATCCTAGTGCTTTGTCAAGCAAGAAACCTAGTGCTCTGATAAGCAAGCAACTCTGTGCTCTGATACCAATCTAATTTGAAAATGGGTGAATAACTTGAAATGCTTGTGCAAGCACCTCCCACTCAATTAAACAAATAAAAGATCTTGTTTATACATGACTTTGCGGAATTTTATACTTGAAACATGCGTAATTTTTTTTATTGTTTAAGTTCTTTAAGATCATTTGTTTTGGCTAATATTAAGCATGTACATCAACCATAAAGTGTAGAAAATAAGCATCAACACATAACAAAAAATTTAATAAAGGAGTTCACCCGAATATTATGGGCTAGGGAAAATTTTAAGGATGGAAATATATTTTAAAGTTTAGAAACTTTGGCGAATCTCACTAGTCCATAATATACAATCTGTAAAATGTTTGACAATATTTTTGTAAAAATATTCAAATTTATAATATTTTTATACAGTTTCTCTAGAAAAATTTGGTGATTTTTAAGCTAAAACAATTTTATGCTATAAAATTTTAGCAAATAAATTTTAGGAAAAATGGAAATTAATGAATCTTTTTTTTGGAAAAGCATGCAAAATTAGCCCACTTGCGAATATTAGCCCCTAAAAGTTCCCTATCGTAGGCTACGTCTCCTTGAGCTCTTGTCAATTGACTTGGCTGTTTGCGATTATGATGTATAATTTTTTTTACAAGTAAAGTACTCAACTCCAATGGTTATTTGGACTATACCATTTGGATTAGAATACCATCATATCCTTGGAATAGCTGAAATATTTCTGAAGATGAACCTTGACACCCTTAGACTTGACTCCTTGAGTCGGTGCCCTTAAGCTTCCTTGAGCTTCTCTTGCGCACTAACTCCCTTAGAATCCATTTTATATCCCTGAAAATTTTTCTATTGTCTCCATCATATATTAGACACCCAAAATTGGCTGTTCATTTTTTCGAAATGAGCATTGGCTCCCCAATCTAGGCCTCCATCCATTGTTAGCCCTTGGTTGCCGAAAAATTCCTTGTGGCTTCACTACCTTTAGATGTCTTCAAATGGCTCTTCACTAGATTCTTAACGTCCAAAATAGTCAAAATAGACTACTCACTTGCATAAATTGGGCTCCAGCTGCTCCGGTTTCGCCTCCAACACCCAGTGGCACCCCTTGGCTCTAGGTTCACTAAAATCTTATCTAAAGCATATCAGACTTAAAAAGTCTTCACAATATTATAAAAATCCCTCCATTGTATTTATAAGGCTCAAAATAGTCAGAATATACTAATTATTTGCTGAGAATGGTTAGTGGTTTCTCTGGATAGGCCTCATTATCCTACTGGCACCTGGTGGCCCCAGTGACCCTTCGAACTTCTCGGAAGCATATCATCCTTTGAAATTCAACTAATAGTTCTAAAAAACTCACCATTAGTTCCAAAATTTCTGAAAATTCCAAAATTTACTATTGGATTACTCAGAAAGGCCTTTAGCTACTCTGGCTAGGCCTCATTCTGTTGCTGGCTCCTGATGGCCCTAGTGGCCCCTAGAACTTCTCTAAAGAAAAAACTCTCTTAGAAGTCCTCTGATGGCTCTGAAACAATCACTAATGAGTTTACAATGTATGAGATAGTGTAAATTTACTATTCACACTCTCAGAATGGACGAATCTAGCTCAAGATAAAGCCTATTCAATTTTTGTCCAGTTTCACCCTAATGAGCACCACTAAAAGTGGAGGTAGTGCACATAACTCTAGTCAAAATAGTCATTTTTCAAAAAATGGCACGCTCCTCCATATTATCTGCTAGCTCTAACTGTAGTAGTAAATGTTAGAGGTAGGGTGATTGGGCACATGCCACAACATCCGTGGTTAATAAACCATAAATGTCGAGGAACTCTGCTTATACCATGGGTTACTGCCTTTATACTGAATTGGAGTAGATTTAGGTCCTGATTGCATGGGGAATTAACTCTTTACGCTTGGCATGTGAACATAAAAGCAGTTTGTGGTTGGTGGTCGATATTAAACTCTTGGGTCCTGGCTCAAGGCCATATGGTGAGGGGTTGTTCCTCTGGGATGGCCCCTCCGAACCCCCAAATGCTAACTTAATAAACTTTAAATACGCCATCGCTTCTATGGTTGTTAAGAATGACATGAGGAGCACATGAAATTAGGTATGCTTGCAGATGTCCCTGGCGACTCCATTCAAACACAAAATTTATTACACCAAAAATTGGGGCCACGTGGCGCATTCCGGGCCTCGCCATGTGGGTAACCTCCGATTGGCAACAACCTCAGACAATCAACCAAGAATAGAAATATGCAACTTTTCACATTATATTGGCCCATAAGGAATATTTTGGGGAATGTTCTAAGGAATATTCTAAGAATATTCCCTAGAATATTCTAAGAATATTCCCTAGAATATTCTCTTTTTTGAATTTCCAAAACCCAGTCAAAGCTGGTCAAAGGTCAAAAATTACAGTTTACTGGACTTTTGAAAACGTGACAACTTCTTCATATAATGTCAGTTTTTTGAACCATTCATGACCCTGGAATTAGGAAGACGATATCTATTTGGTCAGTCAGGTTTGACACACTTTTGAACACTTGGAAAATTGAGCTATCACTTAGGTCCTTGATCCAAATCTGATCACACCTCCCCATTGGGAATCTTTTGGACCCCAAAAGACTAATTACATAATATTCTTAGTAGATGAGAGTACATCACCCTAAATTTTCTGCCTCCATACACTTTGACTTGCATGTCTTAGTGCCTTTGAACCCAACTCGAAGTTAGTCAACACTTCCCTTCTTAGATGCTCTTGTCCTTCTGTCAAGAACTATCTTCCTTGAACTCATTCAGAAATTTCTGGCGAGAAATTTTCAATTGAAGGTAGTTGAACATCATGTCCTTTATCATCATTCCAAGGTGGCTCAAACAAACATAAGTTTCCAACAAAAAATCATACATAACTGAATTTTGCACATGTACAAATGAATGTATGTCTTCTTGGGTTAAGAAGTCAAAACACTTCTTACCAAGCCAATTCCATGGTGGATTTTGTTGCTGAAAATATTCTTCATGTGAAACATCTATTTTCACATCATTGATGGAATATTTGGTTCCATGTTCACCAATATTTCTATCGTATTACTTCAAGTGCTTGGGATGATTAGCTGGATGCAATGTCGAACATTGGGCAATTAAATGTACCTTTCTCTCGCAATGTGTGGAAGTCTTTTTCACCTTATTTTCAAGTTGCCTTCGCTTCGACCGTTTCCTATATGCCTTCATCCTCTTCCAACATTTTGAAACATCATGGTTACATAGACCACAATAGGAACATAAACTCTTTCTTCCACTCAAGCATGCAGATTTTAATACTTATCAAAAACATAATCAACTTGACTATGGCAAAAATTATACCTCAAATGTTTTTTTTCATGTCCATATTTTTTACCTTCTCAAGGAGATGAACTTGTAGAGGTTCCAACTTTCTTTTGAAGACTAACATCAATGTTCATGTCATGAAATCTTTCAGAACTCTCTTGCTCACCATTAGCTGCATGTGTGCAAAAACATTGCTTCAACATAGGCTTCAAACAATGGAAATGAACTTGAAAACAAACTTGACATTTTTGTGGTTTAGAACTTGGAACAAAATTTCTTTTTGAAGTTGCCTCAATTGCCTTCATGGTTGTAGAGTTTTCTCCATAAGATTGAACATATCCTAGACCAAACTTCTTAGCTCTTTTCTGAACCAAAATAGGATCAATCATGCCTTATGCATGTTTTCCTAAACCCTTGCCTTCATAGCCCATTTTTAACATCAACTTGGACCCTATACCTCTATTGTGATTTTCGAATGAAACTACACATCTTTCTGAAGATGAATTTGAATACAAATTAGAGTGTTTTACCTCTGCTTCAAACATGTTATTGGTTAAGGCCTCTTGGGCTTGATGGAGTTGCATCTCCATCTCATGCATTCTTTAAAGAATTCCTTCTTTCTCTTTCTTAATAGCAACCAATTGCTCATGAAGTCTAGTTATTTCTCTTCTATCTTCATACAGAATTTGCACCATATCCTTTAGGATGTAGTAGTCTTGCTTCATCTTTTCATCGAAGAATCTTGTGAAGCAGGAGAATTTTGAAACCTCAATTGAAGAAGTTGTTATATTTATGTCAATGAACTAAATATCTTCAACAATAATTCACAATTATTTCAAAAACTATTGACAAAGCTTAAAAAAAAATGCCTATAGAGTCAAGCTCTTCTTCAAGCAACCTTTTGCAAACAAACCCTCTTGTGCTTAAAGGGTTGCGTTGAGGTCCTTTGGGTAAGGAAAATTCCTTCAATTTTTTTCCTTATTGTCCTCTTCTGGACTTAGCTATCAGTAGCTCTCCCTTCACCTCTAGTAGAATCGATTGCAAATAGTCATTTTCTTCGCACCGTTAAACACCTTTCAAGTCAAACAAGCAACCTAGTGCTCTTTCAAGAAAGCATCCTAGTGCTCTGTCAAGCAAGAAATCTAGTGCTCTGATAAGCAAGAAACTCTTTTCTCTAATACCAACCTGATCTGAAAATGGGTGGATAACATGAAATGCTTATTTGCAAGCACCTCCCATTCATTTAAACAAAAAAAATATCTTCCTTATACATGACTGTGGAGAATTTTATACTTGGAACAGGTGTAATTTTTTTTTATTGTTTAAGTGCTTTAATATCAATTTTTTTTTCTCATATTAAGAATGTACAAAAACCATAATGTGCAACAAATAAGCATCAACACATAACAACAAATTTAATAAAGGATTTCACCTGAATATCGTGGGCTACGTCTCCATGAGCTCTTGTCAATTGACTTGGCTCTTTGGGATTATGATGTATAAATTCTTTTACAAGTAAAGAACTCACCTCCAATGGTTATTTGGATTTTACCATTGGGATTATAATACCATCATACCCCTGGAATGGCTGAAATATTTCTGAAGGTGAACCTTGGCTCCCTTAGACTTGACTCCTCGAGTATGTGCCCATAAGCTTCCCTAAGCTTATCTTTGGAACTAACTCCCTCAGAATCCCTTTTCTGTCCCTGAAAAATTTTCTACTATCTCCAACATATATCATAAACCCAAAATTAGCTATTAATTTGCTCAAAATGAGCACTAGCTCCCCAATCTAGGCCTCCATTTACTATTGGCCCTTGGCTAACCAAAACTTCCTTGTGGCTTCTCGACCTTCATAATTCTTCAAATTTATTTGAAAATCTCTTCATTTCATTCATAATTTCCAAAATAGTTAAAATAGGCTATTCACTTGCATAAATTGGCCTCTGTCTGCTCCGATTTCGTCTCAAACACCTGGTGGCACCCCTTGGCTCTAGGTTCACTAAAAAATTATCTGAAGAATATAAGCCTTAAAAAGTCTTCTAAAGCTTATAAAAATACTTCCATTGGATTCATAAGGCTCAAAATAGTGAGAATAGACTACTGGTTTGCTGAGAATGGTCAATGGCTGCTCTGGATAGGCCTCATTCTCCTGTTGGCACCTGGTGGCCCTAGTGACCCTTGGAACTTCTCTAAAGCATCTAGACCTTCAAAAGTCCTCTACTGGTGATGAAAACCTCACCATTAGTTCTATAATTTATAAAACATCCAAAATTGACATCTGTATTACTGAGAAAGGCCTCTAGATGCTCTGGCTAGGCCTCATTCTATTGTTGGCTCCTAATGGCCCTAGTGGTCGCTAAAACTTCTCTGAAGCAAAATATTCCTCAGAATTCCTCTGATGGCTCTGAAACACTCACCAATGAGTCTAGAAAGTTCTGATATAGTTGAAATTGACTATTCACACTCTCAAAATGGAAAAATCTAGCTCAATATAGAGCCTATTCAATTTTTTTCCAGTTTCATCCTAATCAGCTCCACTAAAAGTGGAGGAATTGCACATAACTCCAGTCAAAATAGCCATTTTTCCAAAAATGGCGTGCTCCTCCAAACTATTAGCCAACACTAACAGTTGTAGTAAATGTTAGAGGTAGCGTGATTGGGCACATCCCACAAAAATCCACGGTTAACAAACCATAACTGTCGAGGAATTCCGCTTATACCGCGGGTTACCACTTTTAAACCTGAGTTAGAGTAGATTTAGGTCCTAACCATGGGGGGAATTAATTCTTTATACCTGGCATGTGAACATAAAAAGCTGTTGGCGGTTGGCGATTGGAGTTCAGCTCTTGGGTCATGGATGAAGGCCCTATGGGGAGATGCTTGCCTTCGGGGCTGGCCCCTCCGAACCCCCAAATGCAAACTTAATAGAATTTAAATATGCCATCACTCCTATGGTTGCTAAGAACCACATGTAGAGCACACGGTAAAGCGCGGGCTTATTAGGAGGTCTCGTGGTCGACTCCATTCAGCTCCACAACAATTTTATTACACCAAACCTGGGCCACGTGGCGGCCTCCAGGCCTAACATGTGGCAGCCTCTGATTGGCAAATAAAAACCTCGTCCAATCATCCAACAATAGAACGATGCCACTTGTCATGATCAGACTGGACCGGAAGGAATTTTCTGGGGAATAAGCCAAGGAATTCTAGGAAAATTCCCTGGAATATTATTTTTTTTGAATTTCCAAAGCACAGTCAAACATGGTAAAAGGTCAAAAATTTCGTTTCACTGGAATTTTCAAAACGCGATAACTTCTTCATACAATGTCGATCTTTTGAATCATTCATGGCACCAGAATAAGGAAGATGAGATTTATCAGGTCGCTTAAGTTAGACGCACTTTAAAACACTTGGAAATTTGAGCTATCAGTTAGGTCCTTGATCCAAATTTGATCACCCATCATTCAATCCCCCACTCTTCCATCCGATGAACTTTATCCCTTTTCGCCCCCCCTCTCCATCGAATATTTACCATCGGGGGGGGGGGGTGTTGGTATAGAATTTTTTTTTTTTGTTTGGGTCCCACACTAACGTGGCGCCCTCCCGTCATTTTGCACTCCCCCTGCTTAAAAAAATTTCCATTTTAGACCTCCTCCGGAAAGCAGTTTCTCCACTGTATAAAAAAAACCAATCCCCCCGTTTAGCACCCATCATATCACGCCACCTAGATCATACCAGTTCTAATTAAATTCTTTCCTGTGGTAATACAATCATTGATGAATTTAATTCATCACTAGCTTTTAATCCAATGGATCCATGCCACTATCAACTGGAAAATGATTAATATGTGTATAAATATATTTCGGTTAAACTTTTAATCCTTTACCTTGCCATTTTCTCTGCTATGTACATGTTTTTTGTAGGTTGATAGAATGTCAGAACAACTATTCTCATCAATGTCAAATTACTCTCTAGAACTATCGCACCTCCTTCCCAATCTCAAAGATTTACACAGTATTGACACCCATTTGTCTATCATAAACCCTTGTTCACCATAAAACCTTATTGAACCATGCCTCCTAAGAAGAAGGGAGAGGAGAAGCCTATTAATCCACTACTACATCTCCAAGTTGACCTTGATCACCTTTCTTTGGAAAACAGGGACTATAAAATCCATAAAACCTTGTGTGAGTTCGAGTTATTTGAAATGTATTTCTCCCTTGAAGAAAAATCCATTGACAAGTCTGATGATATTGGATCGTGGGAGTCTAATTTTCCCCACTGCATCATTCCCCACACCTACCGTGCCCGTGAATTCATTAGGAAATTTCAAGATTGTTATGTAACTAGTCAGAGAGCTATAATTTCCCCTACAAGAGAGATTTTATTTAACATAAATTTTCAATCCATATACCAAATGATGCAGGCCCCTATCACCGAAAATGCTACCCCTTTCTCTCAAGAATCACCCATTGAATTATATCAGAAGATAGATTTTTCAAAAAGGGCTAAAACCCTTGAGCTCTCTCTGGCTGAAGATGCCCAATTACCCAAGAAGAATCCTCCCTATTCATCAGCCATTTCCCCTGATAGAGCCAAGCAAATAATTATTGTTATCTCATACCTCCTTGTTTAATACTCATATTAGTGGGTAGATGAGGCCATTATAGGATTCCTTTCTATTTTCTCCATATATTCTAAACCTTCCATATTATTCAACTTTAGAAAATTCCTTGCAAATTCCATCCATGACTAGTTTGTGAGATTCCAAGCTAAAGAGGTATTTAAATATGCCTTTCTCTTAGTATATATGTTTTTTTATTTTCAGGGAGATAGGTTCAAGTTTTCAATGCAGAAGTTGGATGATGGTCGAAATCAACACTCTTTCATCTTCTGGACTACCATGGCAATGAAGGAGAAAAAATAATACTCATACAAATAGTTCATAGAATTGTTTGTACATCTAGCACTCAGTCTTCTAAGCAGCAATTCAGAACCTAGAATCAGTGAGGACATAAGGAATTTTTTCAGTTATCATACCAAACAAAAATAGGAGACTAGTACCTTTACCAGAATTACACATAACTGAGAATCTATGGATGTGAGAATTCGCCATATAAGCTCCCAATATTCCTCCCAATGAGGATTTTTTCCCTAGAATAGATGAGGGAAATGCTCAATGCGGATGAGGTCCATTTTTTGTCTGCAAATAAGAAATGTCAATTCATGATCAAAACACAGATATGACCCTTCATTTGTAACAACATAACAACAGGGGAGGAAGGAAATAAATTGCTAAAGGAAATGCAATTAAGCCTTCGTTTTACATGATCATATGATCCATTGAGTACCATTTCCAAGATAAGGGTAGAGAAAAAATCTACACCTTATATTCATATGTAAAGCCCAGAGATTGAGAGATACATGAAACTTCTAGAGTGTACTGAGAGCACTCTACAAGAGGCTAAGGAACAATTGGTTTCAGCTTCAACCTCACAGGCTCCTGTCCCACGGGAGAAAGCAGGAAAAAAGGATGAGGGAAGAAGACTCACCTTCAGTGATTGTCACTTCCAGCAAAGATTTCAAAATCATGTACAGGAAGAGGATTAAGCTCAATCCCAACGTGAACCCAAGAAAAGACTCAGAGAATAAAGTCATTATTATCACCAAAAAAACACCTACTTCCTCACAAGTAGGTGGTCATACCACCATCTCCTACTACCTCAACAGCTTCATAAGATCTGCAACAATCAATTGAAACCAATACAGTTGTTACAGGGGAGAAAGAGGAGAATATTTGATAAATTCAGAGAGATTAAATTGAAAAATGAATTTTTGAAGACTAATACTTATAATTAGTTCTGGAATATTACTTCGAGCTCTCATAGTATACCTATGTCAGCCTTTGATGCTGAGAAAGGAAAAATACAGATGGCTTTCTTCAAGCATAAATTCCACAACCCAAAACAACAACAGATTATAAAAAGGCTGCATTTGAATTTGATATTAAATACATACATCCCATTGACCAAATGGATATGCACAAGAAGACATGTTAAATTATTTCATCTACACTCACTAACACTGGTATGAGCTTGTCCAAGTTGCAGGTTTCTTTAGCCAATATCCACTCACAGCTCAAGATGGAAAAAATATCTTCTTTAGCCAAGGATTGAAGGATTAAGTCTTTGGAAGACTTAGTGATCCGAGTTGGATATGATCCCTCCAACATCAAAGATGCAGAAGAGGTGATAAGGAATAAAAATTCTAACATAACATCATTAATGAAGCAGCTAAAACTTCCAGCTACAAGGACCCCTTGACCAAAGAAATCGAAGAGACGGAATCCGAGAAATCAAACATGATGAAGCTCATCATGGAGTAGAATGCTCAGCTAAGGTAGATGAAATCATAGATGGAAAATATGATAAAGTAAAAAGAACAGGATGCCAAGCTTTCATTAGCTCCTTTGGAGGTTGTACCCCTTATAGCCATTCCCACAGGCACACGTTCTACAACAAGTAAAACAGATGGAGCTGAACCACTCACCAAAGAAGTGAAGAATCTATCAATACATTCAAAAGAGATAAATAACCTTGAATATAAAGTGAAATTGTTACAAGATCAGAAGTCCAAAAGTGATAGCTCACATGCAGCTGAGGTCCAGAGAGAAAAAAATTTAATAAAAAGGTTGCAGAAGTCTGATAGGGAATAATCTAATGGAAATACCTTGGGTCAAGTCAAGGAGATAATTTAGATAGATATCATTGAGTCCACAATGAAATCTGACGCTGCATACAGATCATATTTTAGCAAAAAGAATTGATACAGAAAGACAACGTTTCCATCAAAACTATCAAGGAGGAGCTTGAAGACATGCCAACTATTGCCAACAACATTATCAAGTTCCTTAATTCCAAAAATAGATATGAGCTAGATGACTTAGGAGTGGAGGACAAGAAATTTTTTTTTTTGGAGGTAAAGAATGTTCTTAGAAAGAGAAACTTGATTTTACAACTGGAAGAAAAATGTCACAGCTTAGATATAGTTGTGAACATATTTTTTAGTAGAATAGAACCTATAACTCAGAAAGGTCTTCCTTCCCTGTTTGTAATTAATGAAAAATTAAGGAGCATAGAGGATTATGTGAAGAAGCTGAATTAAATTTCCATGGACACAACAAAGTTTTCAAATATCAAAGACACTATGATAGGGAAAGCGTTCTTGGAGGCATTGGCTCATGACCTTTTCATCCAGCATGAGGTAAACCACGTCTTTGTTGTAAAACCAAATTTTGCTAAGTGTACCAAAGTGGATGAAATCTACAGGAAAGTCATAAAGTTAACTATCCCAGATGAATATCAATGGGACAAGTTAACTAAGTTTCAGTAGTGAAAAGTAATGAAGAGCAGTCGTCTGCATGCCAGCACATAGGACATCACATCAACCATCATTACAACCAACGCAACCTACAAATAGGCTTAGTCAGCAACTAATTCCTTGAAAGCATTGCCAGAGTGCCAAATCACCCACATCGAGCCTATTTTTTGTCACAATTAGTTTTTATTGCTAGATTTAGGATAATAATACACTATTTGTTGAGAAAACATTAATTGTAATCTTTTTTTTTTTAAATTTTAGTATAAATAATTCATTGTTTGAAGTATTAGAGGTTGATTTCTGAACATATTTTTCCTATTGCGCAGTTGTAAATTCCAAGTTTTGTTGGAGCATCAATAATACAAAGACTTCTTTCAATATTCATGTGGTGTAATTACTGGTGAAGTGCTTCTATTGTTTCTGTGTTTTCCACTGTTATTTCCTTTCTCTGTTTATCAGAATTCTTAATTGTAAAAAAAGAAAAGTGTGATGAATAGGACATGTTATTTAAAACACCTTATTATATATTTTTTTTACAATTTAAAATTTTTCCACTTGAATTTATATTGAAGAATACTTAATTTTTGTTCAGTCTCAACTAAAATTCACTTTTCTTCCATATTCATTATCCATTTAAAACCTTAAAGAATCCAGCGAATGTGACCTAGATTTCCATATTATATCTCTTTTAAAAATTGATGCAAAATCTAGTTTTATGTTTTGACTCCATTTCCCAATGGGAATATAAACATTTAATCAACCAAACCAATCAAAATCAAACAAACAACCAAGTAGGGCCATAACTAGCCTAATATATATTAAAAAAAAACTTAAATCTTAAAGAGAGATCTCGTATTCCAAAGTGGTTTTGATGTTTTCCTCTATGCTTATTCTACCAATATTTTAAATTAGAAAATGATAACATAGTGGCGTCCATACTGGGGAAGAATTGAAAAAATTGTAATTTATTTCGAATTCATAACCTTGGTTAAAACATTCTATGATACGAATACTTCAAGATTGGTTTTCTTTTGAATAGTGTAAATAATAAGTGTGTTTGTGCATTTATATTATAACTCTGGCTCCTAAAAGATCCTATACTAGAGCTCATTCTGATCCAAAGCCTAGAGAAATTGTAGATGACCTTGAGAAAATACTGAAAAGAAAGAGCATAACAGAAAGCCAAGGACGTAGTAGTCCCACTCATAGAGCAGGTTCACTCCCAAAGGACTTAGTAACTCTTCAAGACATTAAGTTTGTTTTATCTTTTGAAAAAAGCCTATTTATAACTAGTTCATCCAATTGGGCAGACCAAATAGTAGTAGATAAAGCTACATTAAGAAGAAATTCATCTGAAGCCCAATCTGATCCTGCTGATATAGACCTTCAAATCCTCCAAGACTTTGAAAAATTGCAAGGTTTAGTCTCAGGTTTCGAACTATATATTCATGAAGCTTATGTCCAAAAATTTGTAGAACTTTATGCTCTAACTCCTTATGCAGAATAATCCACCTCATCACAATCTGTGCATCCTATATCAACAAGTCCTACTCATTTTTTAGTTTCTACAACTACTCCAGTACTTTCCCATAAATTAGTAAGCTCTTCTCCTTTTGTAGTTTCGACAACTACTCCTGTACTTTCTCACCAAGAAACTCAAACCCATTCTTCTCCCAATCCTCAACTACAATCGAACTTTCATATCCACCAAAACCCCATGTTTCATCTCAGCCTTTACCTCCCATTCAACCTCCACCTTTCATCCAAAAACCACTCATATTGTTCATCCTCATATCCCTATAATGGTAGGTAGATATGCTCCTCTGGTCCTTCAAGACCCTTTGGCAAACATGCCACCAGATTACCAAACAAGAATCCCTCAATTTGATGGAACTGGACCTATCACTTCCCAACAATGTAGGCAGGATAAATGACAGTTTTGACCTTCAGGAGGTAGATGAGGAGAGTGTAAAACTTATGTTGTTTGCATAAAGTCTTAGAGGAGAGGTGAGAAAATGGTTTAAAGAATTACTTGCTGCTTATATTAATGGTCTACCCAGATTCCATCAAACATTCCTTACTAGGTGGGAAATTAAGAAGAACTGCCTTCATATTTTATCTGAATATGAAAGAATTAGGAGTGGACCAGGGGAAAGTGTTCAAGACTATTGCACTGTATTTAACAGTGTATACAACGCAATCCTTGCTAATATTAAACCACCACAAGGATTAGCCTTAATCAAAGTCCCATATGGTTTTGAGGTAGACATGGCTTACCAGCTTAGGGAAATAAATTCATCCACACTAGAAGAAATGCAAAGGGATGTAGTGAGTGTAGAAGAAAATATGTTAGAAAAAAGAGCTATACTTAGGAAATAAAGGAGAGTAACCACAAAATATGAACCCTCTACTTCTTCTGTTGATGCTAAAATTGATTCCTTAGTTAGAACAATAGAAAGAATGACAGAGAGGATTAATTTGAACAAGAGGGTTGCACCTACGAAAAATCAACCTGCACCTGAAAATCGAAATCAATATCCTAGGAGAAATCCTCCCCAAATCAAAGAAACGAAGCAGAGGGGTCTTGATCAACAAATTAGACCTCCTTTTCAGGATAATTACGTTGATGATGATGGAGAGGTAGTGGAATAAGTAGAAGACAATCAAATAAATTTAAAGGATATCAATGATGATGAAAATGTGTTTCTTACTCAGGAATAACATGAGTTGTTCCAATTATCCCAAACTGAACTTGATTATGAGGAATCATATGACTATAAGCAGGGATTTAAAAATCCCATCATGGAATTCCATAGATAGTATAATCTTAGGAGTAAGAAAATATTATATGCTCCAAAAAAAAAATACTAATGAAAAACCTGTCAAGAAAAATTCTAACACCACTTCAAAGAAAGCTCTAGAAAATGTTACCAAGAAAATTGTTGATAGTTCTAGCAAAAATACAGTTGAAATTCCTGCTAAAAATATTTCTTAGAGTACCTCCAAAACTACTAAAATAGACATTCCCAATGCCAGTCGCGAAAAATAACATACGTCAAATTAAATTACTAATATGTCTGACTTTTTGAACTTAAAAAAATTTCAAACATCATTCAATATTGAAAATGAACTAGAAAAGCTGAAAATTCCTATCCCTTTGATTGAGTTAATGAATAAAAATTTATATAGATCTCAAGTTATGAATGTTTTGAAGATAGGATAAAACAATGATACTGTCAATATAAATGATGATCAACCTAAATTATTATTTCGTCCATATGTAGATGGTAAACTACAAGAAGGAGGAGTTCCTCCATTTTATGCCAGTCTTAATGTTCATGATACAATCCTCCACAATGCTATGTTACATTCAGGTGCCTCATACAATTTGATGCCAAAAGTTGTTATGGAGAAACTTGGTCTTGACATTACTAGGCCTTACAAATATTTTTATTCATTTGATTCAAGCAAAGTAATATGTTTAGGTCTCATTAAGGATCTATGTGTCACTTTAGTCCAAAACCCAGCTAAGAGTCTAGTTATGGACATTGTGGTGGTTGTCATTCCCCCAAAGTATGGCATGTTGTTGTCATGCTCTTGGGGAGAAAAATTATAAGGTACCCTACAAATGGATACGACTTATGCAACCATCCCAGTGTTTGGTCAACAGAGAAGACTGCATATGGAAACCTTAATGAAATACATGGTGAGTAGTCAAGAGAAGCCACATAACTACCCCCTTTACTCTGCTCATTATGATTTAGACTCCTTAATTCTGTATAATGATGGAGATATTGATGCTCAGGTTACCAGTGCTGAAAATGAAATTTGTGAAACACATGAAAATCAAACAAAAATTGCACAAAAAAAGGGTGAAGCTGAAACTTTTTGGAACATGAGTTTTGATGGCTCTTGTAGTAGAGCAGGGTCAGGAGCAGGTGTGTGGGTCTAAAATTAAGGAAATAATCATGCATAATGTCATTCATATAAACTAAATTTTCAATGTACCAATGATGAAAACAAGTTCATTGTCTTCAACAAAATTCGAGCCCTCGAATCAGATACCAATTTGATATCCCTAAATACTCATTACTGTCGGAATCCACACATCATTCATGGTTAATTAAATTACACAGTCTCCAATCCGGAAATAATGCCAGAAGAATAATCATCAATAAAATGTTGCAGGTTCACACAATATATACTCCGCACACCTTTCATCGGTGATCTACATACACTCGTCGATCTGACGGCTGTCACACTCAGAGGAGTATGATAGTCCACCATTCATTAACATGCGAAATGGGTGGTTTGGGTTTGCAATGTGGCACACCCGCGTTATTTTTCACGTCCTCAAAATTTACCACTTAACTCTTTTGTGTCGTGTGAAAACCACTTGTTGTTTTCAAAAACCGTTTCATCATTCCGTTGTGCCATCGACTTATGGTTCCACGTTCAACCGACTCCTGGTTCCAAAATGCATAGTTCCACCACACTTCTGAATTGTTCCTTCGACTCGTGGTTCTACATGAGTGCGGGCTCCAAATCACATGGTTCCAACGCACAATTTAGCCATGTCTTTAATCCTCGGTTCCAACCCGAACATGTGAAGTTCCAGATGCATAGTTCCATCCATCACAAATCCCACTTCACATTTTGATCCTAGTACTTGGAACTCAGCGGGTTTCAATTTCATTGGTCAACATCCAATGATGTATTCATTACAAAGAACTCAAACAATATCGTAGAACAAGTCAGTCTCCTCTACCGTGTGCATGCTAGAATCGATTTCCATTTGAATGGCCACGTTTTTTATGGGTCACCATCGCTCCATTATATGATCGATGGTTGATCTTTAACATACACAATCCACACAAGATTAAAACCTGTACACAACAAATGAATATTCGATCTATATAAAAATGCATAGCCTCATAGAAGTTCAACAACTAATACAACTCGTTTAAACAATGACAAAATTCACGCTAGCAAACACTAGATTAATATTATTCTCGAATTCGAATTACAACGTGCATATATGAGCTAGATTGCGAGCTCGCGTTTGATGTTACATCATGTCTCGCCTCTCCTACAAATGCACGAAAACTATAGTTTATAACAATGGAGAAAAGAGGATTGGATCATTCCAAATCTGATCTTTCCTCATAAGATCTCTAAAATCACTCAACCAAATTACAAAAAACTCTATTGATAATGAAAATTTAATGAAAATATTGTCTTTTAGTCCACGTCGAATTCTGGAAGGTTTGAAAAATTAAATTTTATTTGTGCAGATTGAAGCTCCTGCATCAGACTCCTGAGGTACAAAAGTTCTATGACCTCCTGGTCATATTCCTTCTTCATCTCTTAGCAATTCTACCCACATCCTTTGTGGAATTTCCTTTGTGAGTTGCAACCAAAACCTCTGTAGTAACAACTCCTCCCTGCTACATGATACCTCACCAAAATTCTCTCCTATGAGCCCAATATTTCGGCATTTCTCTAGTTCTCTCCTCTGGAACCATTTGAGCACTCCTGGCTCTAGGCTAATGCAATATTCTCACCTAAATCATAATATAAAGATGAAAATCTTGCAAATATTCAACATAACTGTACCTCTTATTCCTTCACACACAAACTCTTTCTCGTAGGAAATCTTTTCCCACTCAGATACCACTTCATGAAAAAGAGTTCACTGTCTTCAATAAAATTCAAGCCCTCGAATCGGATACAAATTTAATATCCCTGAATACCCATTACTATCAGAAATCCACACATCATTCACGGTTAATTAAATTACACAGTCTTTGGTCCATAAATAATGGCAAAAGAATAATCGCTGATAAAACACTGCAGGTTCACACAATATATACCTCACACACCTTTCATCGATGATCTACATACAATCGTCGATCCGATGGCTATCACACTACGAGGAGTACGATAGTCCACCATTCATTAAAATGAAAAAAGGGTGGTTTGGGTTTGCAACCTAGTGCCCCCACGTTATTTCACACGTCCTCAAACTTTACCACTTAACTCTTTTGTGCCCTATGAAAACCACTTCTTGTTTTCAAAAATAGTTTCACCATTCCGTTGTTCCATCGACTTATGGTTCCACATTCAACCGAATCCTAGTTCCAAAACACATAGTTCCACCACACTTCTGCTGCTCTCGTGGTTCTACATGAGTGCGGGTTCCAAATCGCATGGTTCCAACGCACAATTTCGCCACATCTTTAATCCACGATTCCAAACCGAACATGTGAAGTGCCAGACACATAGTTCCATCCTTCACAAATCTCACTTCATGTTTTGATCCTGGTGCTCGGCACTCAGCGGGTTTCAAGTTCGTTGGTCAACGTCCAACAATGTATTCATTACACAGAACTCAAACAATATCGTAGAACAAGTTTGTCTCCTCTATGCTGTGCACGCTGGAATCGATTTCAATTTGAATGGCCATGTTTTTTATGGGTCACCCTCGATTCATTCTGTGATCAATGGTTGATCTTTAACATACACAATCCACACAAGATTCAAACCTTTACACAACAAAATGAATATTCGATCTATCCAAAAATGAACAGCCTCACAAAAGTTCAACAACTAATACAACTCGTTTACACAATGAAAAAATTCATGCTAACAAACACCATACTTATATTAATCTCAAATTTGAATTACAACATGCATATACGAGCCAGCTTTCCCACTCGCATTTGATGTTACATCGTTTCTGGACTCTCCTACAAATTCACGAAAAATATAGTTTGTAACAATGGAGAAAAGAGGATTGAATCATTCCAAATCCAATATTTACTCATAAGATCTCTAAAATCAGTCAACCAAATTACAAAAAAATCTATCGATAATACAAATTTAATGAAAATATTTTCTTTTAGGTCATGTAGACTTCTGGAAGGTTTGAAAAAATAAATTTGATCTGCGTAGGTTGATGCTCCTGCATCTACCAATAACCTAGAAGAGTATGAATCACTTCTTTTAGGCTTGCAATTATTGAAGAAATTAAGTCCTAAAAGAATTTTTGTTCACGGGGATTCTGAATTGATTATAAAAGAGATTAAAGGAGTAGTATGCTACAAAAAATCCTAGATTGAGAACACAGAGAAATGTTGTGCTTAATTTCTTACACACTTTTGTAGAATATAATCTTGTTGTTATACCTCAAAATCAGAATGTCCTTGCTAATGGTCTCGCTTTTTCAGCCATCACATGCAAAATTCCTCATGAAAATAGACAATATACAATGGAGGTTAAACATCGTCCAACTATACCAGACAACATGAGGTATTGGTAGGTATTTGGAAATGATAAACATATAGAAATTTTTTTGCAAACCAAATATGAGTATGAGGAAAATAGCATAGACTTAGATTGTCAAGTAGAAAAAGATTTAGTTGTACATACTAATGTAGAAGATCAATTTGATGAACTAGATGTGAATATCTTTATAGATGAAGTTGTACATAAATTAAAATTGCATGAAATTGATCCTGAAAACGAAGAATTTGAAGTACTTCAGCTTAAAGATAATATTTTTCCTAGAGGTCTAGTTCCATTATAAGAACTTTTTTATTTCAATGATGTAGCAAAAAAGCCAAAGATAGAGCCAACAGGGGCGGATGTAGAAGAATGTAATATAGGTAGTGAAAAAAATCCTAAAATGATAAAATTTTCAAAAGCACTACCTACTGTAAGAAAATAATAGTACATAGATTTATTCAAAGATTTTGTTGGTTTATTTTCTTGGAGCTATGAGGATCTTAAAGCATATGACACTAGTATCATACAAGACAAAATGTTAGAAATACTAAGAGGGGGCAGGGGGGTGGGTGAATCAGTATTCCTTTCAATTAATATTACTATTAATCTTTCAGAGCATTAGCTAATCTTCATTTATTATCAGTGTTTGTACAATGATAGGAATAAACAAAAGGAATACAAATGCACACAATTTTTAAGGTGGAAACCCCCTCCAGGATGAAAACCACTTGAATGCTTTTCTAATAATTCTTTAATATTCAACTCCAATTGAAAATAAAACTCCAAATTCCTAGAATCTAGAAAATAATTCTTCTCTAGCTCCCACTAGATGGGCGCTCCAATGCCCGATATTCTTCATTAGTGAACTAAATGGATGCCCCAACACCCAATGAGCTACAACTCACCCTAGCACCACCCTACCACCATAAATTTTTCACAAGCTTGTGTTGGGGTTCCCATGTTTTGGTCAGATTGGAGAGACCAAAATATGAGACAACATCAGAATCGCTTTGGGCTCCTAAGATCTAGCCCTCCTCGACCCGGAGAGGGATCTCTCCATAGAAAAAAGAATGATATATCTTTGAAAGCTTAAAATGAGATATTAGGCTAGGTATGAAGCACAAAGGGGGTTTAAAATGATTTGGTTGGTTGGTTGCTGGGTTGGTCATGAGATCATAGACTGAGAAGGTAATGGAAGGAAAGGAAACAAAGCAGGAGGATGTTTCAGCAAAGGGGATAGGTCAAGAAAGTGCCATCCATTGGGCTATGGAGTCATGAAAGGAGAATTACTCGCAACAACTAGCTAAGGCTCTCAGAGGGAAAGTCATCTACACTAAAGGATCTTTTAGATAGATGGTGGGATGGAACATTAAGGATTGAAAGTGAAAGAAGGAAAGACACCCAATTTCTGTCTATAGATCAGGTCAAAGGTCATTTAACTCCAGAATTGCTTGGACATACTCAAAGGCAACTTTCAATGGAGGGACAAAGGGGAAGCTTATAGATCGGACCAGAGATCATTTAACTCCAGGTTAGCTTTAGCATGCTCCAAGGGAAAACAAAGATAAGTTTAACAGAGACAGGGTCTATAGATCAGAGAAGGGTTTTGAACCTTCAATGCTTTGACACTAGCAAGAATATCCAAGCAGCAAACCTCTAATTCATACATTAGCTAGCAGCATATGGAACCGCTACACTGGTTAAATTGGCTGAATCTACTCTTAGATAACACATACATCAGAAAACATTAAGGCAAGGAGAGCAGAGACATAAGGTACCTAACAAGGGTAAATCCTATGCCATATTTCTGATGCAAGCCAGCAGAAAATGAAACAACATGAAAATGTAATAAACAGTGTTAGAAAAATATGACCAATAGTAATAGACCAGGATCCTGTGAAATGTGCTTGATTAATTGATGCAAAACCAGTCACATACTCTAAGCTCAAAGGCTGTTACAGTCCAGACTTCTCCTCCCAGCCTACTAAATAACAAATACTCTGCTAATCCCTCCTAAGACTGTTGTAACAGTAAAAAATGAATCCCTCTAACTACAACGGCAACAGCCGAACAACAACCTTTACCAAAATGTTCTTGGGAATTCTTATAAGAGAGTCGATAATAGCAGGAGTAGATACAAATTAAATGAGTCAATTAAGGTAGAGTGGTGGAGGAGTCCAAGCCCACTCTGCTTAATGGCATTGTGATGTACTCTGTACTCTGGTTCAGAGATCTCTCACAGGTCGAGATTGACCTCTGATGGTTATCTGGAGTCCTTCCTGGTGTCTAGAACTCTGCGCTGCCTTCTGAAATTGGTGAACTGGATGAAAGGGTCTGTAGGTCTCCCCATACTTCATAACTGCTGTCTGACAGTCGTAGAAGCTTCTTCCAGTGTATTTCACCTGTTTAAAGGCTCGAGGAGGCATGGAGAACACTATCCGAAGGTGTCTGTCAGGAGAAAGCGTTCTGTTGACGCTGGAAGCACTGATGGGACTTGACAGTGTGCTTAAGTCTTCAAACAATGCCTTGATTCTTTGAACAATGGATTTTAATTGTTAATCTTCAGTTATGGGCATAAATCCCTTCAAAATCCATCTTTGCTACTTCACTGGTGGCTGTAATGGCCTCTCTGTGACCCTACTTCTGAGTTTTCAGACCTCATACTTTCCATTTGTTGTTGAAGAAAACTGACCTTTTTTAATAAACATTTCTTTTGAATGAAACTTGCCTTTAGTGAAGGGAAAAATTTATTTTGCGTGGGAAAAAGGGAAGGGGAATAGGCGGGACCCACATATTAATCGCAATCGTGATCGGGTGGGAGTGGAGAGATAAAAGTGAAATCGCAATCGGAATCGGGGAGTGGGGCAGGAGGAGTAACATAGTTACGAATATGCGATGTGATGGGAGAAAAGGCCTTTGTAAAAATGAAACGAATGAAATTTAAACCTTTACAAAGGAAAGGGGTTTCTGTTATGAATGGTGGAGGAACCGTATGGTGGGACTCGAGGGGTTTAATCGCAATCGCAATCAGGATTGGGAGTAGGGTGGAGTAGTTCATATAAAAACCTCTGATGCGATTGGGACAGGGGGATTAACATTTGTAAAACGAAAATAATACAAATTTCCAATTTACAAAGGGGAAGGTCCTATTTTATATGAATAGGCGGAAGTATGGTATGGTGGGCCCGACAGGTCAATCGCAATCAGAGATAGGGAGTGGGGGTAATCGCAACGCATATTTCAAATGTTGCGATGCGATTGATCAGGAGAATCGGTGATTGGAGCAATCGGAGATCGGAGGAAAGGACTTGCGATTATGCGATTGGGAGGATCGGAGTGATGGTGTGATCAATTCGCAATCGCAGTATATTGCGATGCGATCAATTGGAGGAGCGGGCGCGATCGGAGGACGGGATGCGATTGGGTCAATCGGAGGATCTGATGCGATCGGGTCAATCAGAGGATTGGAGCAATCGGAGGATTGGAGCAATTGGGGGGTGACTTGCAATGTGATCAATCACATCGCAAATATTTGCAATGAGCTGATCGGAGGACTTCAAACAAATGTTGTGATTGGAAAGATTTGCGATTGCGATTAAAAAGCGGCGGGGTTATATAATATATAAAACTTTATAATAAAGTTTTATTACAATGCATGGCGGGGGATGGAAAGGGGAAGTGGTTAAAGGCCAGGAGTTATAATAAACTTTAATATTTGTTTATAATAAAGTTCTAAGGGGTATGGTCGAGGAAGTGGTTAACATATAAATCGCGTTTGTATATAAAGCGATTTATAATGCTAATTTATAATCGGAAAGGGAGAGAAGGGGTTTTAAAAGGGATATAAAACTTTAATAGAACAATGTTTAAGGAAAAAATGGGGAGATAAGGGGTATAAGGGCTTTTACTTCATTTAGGCATAGAATTCAATCCGTAAGTCAGTTTTGAGAGTGTAGTATACCGTTGGAAAGCTATTTTCCGGCTCTTTCTGAGGGATCTTCTTGGATGATGATTTGGTGCTGAACATGCTACAGAAAACTTCTATGAAGGTAGGGACATCACTTTGTGGAGATAATAGCTTCTGAATAGTGACTGAAGGCAATGACTAGACTGACACTAACAGAAGGGAAAAGGAGACTTCAAGGATGATGTGTTTTCAGAGGAAATGCATTCCTTGAAGGCTCAGAAAATTTTTAGCCCCCTTTTTGCTTGTCAAAAAATTCATGGGGGGCTAACAGTGGCTCCACATGGGGATGGCTTCTTCTTTGAAGGAGTCAAGAATTTAGATAGTGATCTTTGGTGTAGGCCAGATGTCTAGTGCTTGACTCATTCATTTCTTTCTTTGATCAGCTGTCACAAATCATGAAGACATCATATCAGCAGTAAAATTCTCCCATGTAACTACCTACCCACACTATAGTCCTAACATTTTCTCTCCTGGGTGCATTTGGACTTGCAAACCCTTTACATCATCAATTTTTACAAACAGGAAAATAAACCTATTCTAGTTCTACCCTTATTACTCCATGAGACCAGATTAGACTGTTGGCCCCATGGCTTCTCTACCTAATATAATATCTTCTAGGATTAAACTGTCTAGCAGATTTCTTCTCTACATTCTAAGACATAAATTGAAAACAGTCAAGCAAGGATTAGACTGTCTGGCTTGTTGGACTTTGCAGAAATTAAAACAACTACCTACATGCTCACAGGCTGAGCTTTATTGAGCTTTCCTACCTACCCTACTCTAACTGAAATATTTACAGTCTAGCTTACAAACATTGTCTTCCAATGTAGCCAGTCCATCAAGTGATTCCATGGCCGGTCCTTTCTGCTCAGCTCCTTGAGCAGGCTGGATAGGCAGGGCAGCTCCCACTCTTCTTGTTCCACAGTAGCAGCTTTTAAAAAAATTCTTTCTGTCTGCAACATGCTGCTCGACAAGACCTTTGATCCTTCCTCAAAATTTTGTAGGAAAAGAGAATAAAGATCATGAAAAGATACCTGGCTACGAATATCTGGCAGGCAGGCTTCAACCAGGATCTCTTCTTCTCCCACTGGATCAAGAAGAAGACTGTCTTGAGAGAGAGAATCTCCCTCATCTTCTTCATTTTCTGAACTGGAGGACTCATCATATATTGCAGCAGAGTCCTCTTGGAGCTTTGGTCTATTCTGCTCTGATGTGCTAAGCTCCGTGAAAAGGTCTATATATTCTTGAGCAGGGGCTTGTTCCATTACTTCCTCTTTTTCAAGAGAAGGTTTGTTATTTTCATCTTGCTCAAGAATCTCTTCTTTGCTTTCCTCCTCATCTTCTGAGAGGAAATATTGCTTACCTCCGATCTCATGACGCTCGTCACTTATGCTTTCATAAATTTCCCCATCGGTGTCATAGATAGGCTGAATAGGTTCACTTCTTCTCTGGAGTTGTTGGCCCTGGCTTTCTTTCCATGGGTCTACTGATGATGTTTCTGCAAGCTCAGCTTCTCTCTGGAAACAATCATCATCAAATAGAGCATAACTAAGAAAGTCATAATAGTAAGCAATGTCACCAATCAAACCTCTCGGCTTCTCAACAGGTCTTTCTTCGTCTTGATCCTCAGAGGAGTTTTCTGGATCCGAATCATCAAAATCAATAGACGAGTGAGCAAAGGAATCTGTTCTATAAAATACCTCGGAGGTGGATCGCTGATTTAATATCTGATCAATCTCTTCTTCTATCAAAAGGGGGGTTTCCCTTTCATCATGGACAGAAGAATATCAATCCTCTTTTTCTTGCATTAGCTGACTGGGAGGTGGGATGTTCTCTTGAGCCTCTTCTTCCACATCAGATTCTGCCTCTTCTATGTGGTCTCTTGTTTCCTCAAGGAAGTGTTCCCTATTAGCCTTTGCTATTAGGTCCTGATCTTCTCTAGTCAACGGAACATAAGACATAGGTAAGCAATCAGGTGGTTCCTGATCACTTTCCTCTTCGTCTTCTATAGATTATTGAGCGTCATACATGTCTTGCTCATTTTCTCGGTCCCGAGTTTGTTCTTGTTCTGAAGAAGGCATGGGCTATTCTAAATAATCATCACTTGCATTTAGATTTTCCATATACATCTCTAGCACTTTACCAAACGTTTCTGTTATTTCACTGAGTTGGTCATACAAAGCATCATACTTTGTATCCCTGTCCATGTCTGGATTGATGCTTTTGGAAAGAAGGCTACTGCTTCTTCTCAACCAGTTCAAAGTCCTCCACTAGTGGAGTCATCAGGTCTTTGGATCATAGGGAGTGTGGAGTCTCTAGATGGATGAATTTGACAGTTTGGAGCAGGCTGTTGTCCACCATCAACAATTAAAAGCCAATCTAAAGGCAAAGTGGTCTCGTCCCCAGTGGAGTCGCCATTATGTTGGGGTTCCCATGTTTTGGCCAGATTGGTGAGACCAAAAGATGAGACAACATCAGAACCGCTTTTGGGCCCTAGGATCTAGCCCTCCTGGACCCAGAGAGGGATCTCTCCATAGAACAAAGAATGATATATATTTGAAAGCTTAAAATGAGATATTAGGCTAGGTATGAAGCACAAAGGGGGTTTAAAATGATTTGGTTGGTTGGTTGCTGGGTTGGTCATGAGATCATAGATTGAGAAGGTAATGGAAGGAAAGGAAACAAAGTAGGAGGATGTTTCATCAAAGGGGATAGGTCAAGAAAGTGCCATCCATTGGGCTATGGAGTCATGAAAGGAGAATTACTTGAAACAACTAGCTAAGTCTCTTAGAGGGCAAGTCATCTACACTAAAGGATCTTTTAGATAGATGGTGGGATGGAACATTAAGGATTGAAAGTGAAAGAAGGAAGGACACCCAATTTCTGTCTATAGATTAGGTCAGAGGTCATTTAACTCCAGATCTGCTTGGACATACTCAAAGGCAACTTTCAATGGAGGGACAAAGGGGCAGCTTATAGATCGTACCAGGGATCATTTAACTCCAGGCCAGCTTTTGCATGCTCCAAGGGAAAACATAGATAAGTTTAACAGATACAGGGTCTATATATCAGAGAAGGGATTTGAACCTTCAATGCTTTGACACCAGCAAGAATATCCAAGCAGCAAACCTCTAATTCATACATCAGCTAGCAGCATATGGAACCACTAAATTCATTAAATTAGCTGAATTTACTCTTAGATAACACATACAACAGAAAAAATTAAGGCAAGGAGAGCAGAGACATAAGGTACCTAACAAGGGTAAATCCTATGCCATATTTCTGATGCAAGCCAGCAGAAAATGAAACAACATGAAAATGTAATAAACAGTGTTAGAAAAACATCACCAATAGTAATAGACCAGGATCTTGTGAAATGTGCTTGATTAATTGATGCAAAACCAGTCACATACTTTCATCTCAATGGCTATTATAGTCCAGACTTCTCCTCCCAACCTACTACATAACAAATACTCTGCTAATCCCTCCCAAGACTGTTCTAACAGTCAAAACTGAATCCCTCAAACTTCAACGGCAACAGCCGAACAACAACCTTTACCAAAATGTTCTTGGGAATTCTTATAGGAGAGTCGATAATAGCAGGAGTAGATACAAATTAAATGAGTCAATTAAGGTAGAGTGGTGGAGGAGTTCGAGCCCACTCTGCTTAATGGCGTTGTGCTGTACTCTGTAGTCTAGTTTAGAGATCTCTCATAGGTCGCGATTGACCTCTGATGTTTATTTGAAGTCCTTCCTGGTGTCTGGAACTCTGCACTGCCTTCTAAAATTGGTGAACTGGATGAAAAGGTCTGCAGGTCTCCCCATACTTCATAACTGCTGTCTGACAGTCGTAGAAGCTTCTGCTAGTGTATTTCATCTGTTTTAAGGCTCGAGGAGGCATGGAGAACACTGTCCGAAGGTGTCTGTCAGGAGAAAACGTTCTGCTAACGCTAGAAGCACTGATGGGACTCGACAGTGTGCTTAAGTCTTCAAACATCGCCTTGATTCTTTGAACACAGGATTGTAATTGCTAATATTCAGTTATGGGCATAAATCCCTTCAAAATCCATCTCTTCTGCTTCACTGGCGGTTGTAATGGCCTCTCTGTGACCCTACTTCTGAGTTTTCAGACCTCATACTTTCCATTTGCTGTTGAAAAAAAGTAACCTTTTTTAATAAACATTTCTTTTGAACGAAACTTGCCTTTAGTGAAGGGAAAAAATTATTTTGCGTGGGAAAAAGGGAAGGGGAGTAGGCATGACCCACATATTAATCGCAATCAGGATCGGGCGGGAGCGGAGAGATAAAAGTGAAATCGCAATTGGAATCGAGGAGCGGGGCAGGAGGAGTAACACAGTTACGAATATGCGATGCGATGGGAGAGAAGGCCTTTGTAAAAATGAAACGAATGAAATTTAAACATTTACAAAGGAAAAGGGGTTTCTGCTATGAATGGCAAAGGAACCGTATGGTGGGACCTGAGGGGTTTAATCGCAATCGCAATCGGGATCGGGAGTAGGGTGGAGTAGTTCATATAAAAACCTCCGATCCGATTGGGACAGGGGGATTAACCTTTGTAAAATGAAAATAATACAAATTTCCAATTTACAAAGGGGAAGGCCCTATTTTATATGAATAGGAAGAAGTATGGTATGGTGGGCCCGGTAGGTCAATCGCAATCGGAGATCAGGAGCGGGGGTAATCGCAACACGTATTTAAAATGTTGCGATGCGATTGATCGGGGGAATCGGGGATTGGAGCGATCGGAGATCAGAGGAAAGGACTTGCGATTATGCAATCGGGCGGATCGGAGCGATGGTGTAATCAATTCACAATCGCAGTATATCGTGATGCGATCAATCGAAGGAGCTAGCATGATCGAAGGACGGGATGCGATCGGGTCAATCGGAGGATCGGATGCGATCGGGTCAATCGGAGGATCGGAGCAATCGGAGGATCGGAGCAATCGGGGGGGGGGGGGACTTGCGATGTGGTCAATCGCATCGAAAATATTTGCGATGAGCCGATCAAAGGACTTCAAATAAATGTTGCGATTGGAAAGATTTGCGATTGTGATTAAAAAGCGGCGAGGTTATATAATATATAAAACTTTATAATAAAGTTTTATTACAATGCATGGCGGGGGATGGAAAGGGGAAGTGGTTAAAGGGCGGGACTTATAATAAACTTTAATATTTATTTATAATAAATTTCTAAGGGGTATGGTCGGGGAAGTGGTTAACATATAAATCGCGTTTGTATATAAAGTGATTTATAATGCTAATTTATAATCGGATAGGGAGAGAAGGGGTTTTAAAAGGGATATAAAACTTTAATAGAACAATGTTTAAGGAAAAAATGGGGAGATAAGGGGTATAAGGGCTTTTACTTCACTTAGGCATAGAATTCAATCCAGAAGTCAGTTTTGAGAGTGTAGTATACCGTTGGAAAGCTCTTTTCCAGCTCTTTCTGAGGGATTTGATTGGAGGATAATTTGGTGCTAAATATGCTGCAGAAAACTTCTCTGAAGGCAGGGACATCACTTTGTGGAGATAACAGCTTCTGAATAGTGACTGAAGGTAATGAATAGACTGACACTAACAGAAGGCAAAAGGAGGCTTCAAGGATGATGTGTTTTCAGAGGAAATGCATTCCTTGAAGGCTCAGAAACATTTTAGCCCCCTGTTTGCTTGTCAAAAAATTCATGGGGGGCTAACAGTGGCTCCACATGGGGATGGCTTCTTCTTTGAAGGAGTCAAGAATTCAGATAGTGATCTTTGGTGTAGGCCAGATTCCTGGTGCTTGAATCATTCATTTCTTTCTTTGATCAGCTGTCACAAATCATGAAGACATCATATCAACAGTAAAATTCTCCCAAACAACTACCTACCCACACTATAGTCCTAAGATTTTTCTCCTGGGTGCATTTGGACTTGCAGACCCTTTACATCATTAATTTTTACAAACAGGAAAATAAACCTATTTTACTTCTACCCTTATTACTCCATGAGACCAGATTAGACTGTTGGCCCCATGGCTTCTCTACCTAATCTAATATCTGCTAGGATTAAACTATCTAGCAGATTTCTTCTCTACATTCTAAGACAGAAATTGAAGATAGTCAAGCCAAGATTAGACTGTCTGGCTTACTAGACTTTGCAGAAATTAAAACAACTACCTACATGCTCATAGGCTGAGATTTATTGAGCTTTCCTACCTACCCTACTCTAACTGAAATATTTACAGTCTAGCTTACAAACATTGTCTTCCAATGTAGCTAGTCCATCAAGTGATTCCATGGCCGGTCCTTTTTGCTCAGTGCCTTGAGCAGGCTGGATAGGCAAGGCAGCTCCCACTCTTCTTGTTCCACAGTAGCAGCTTTTAAAAAATTTCTTTCTGTCTACAACATGCTGCTCGACAAGACCTTTGATCCTTCCTCAAACGTTTGCAGGAAAATAGCATAAGGATCATGAAAAGATACCTGGCTATGAATATCTGGTAGGCAGGCTTCAACCAGGATCTCTTCTTCTCCCACTGGATCAAGAAGAAGACTCTCTTGAGAGAGAGAATCTCCCTCATCTTCTTCATTTTCTGAACTAGAGGACTGATCGTATATTGCAGCAAAGTCCTCTTGGAGCACTAGTCTATTCTGCTTTGATGTGCTAAGCTCCGTGAAAAGGTCTATATATTCTTGAGCAGGGGCTCGTTCCATTACTTCCTCTTTTTCAAGAGAAGGTTCATTATTTTCATCTTGCTCAAGAATCTCTTCTTTGCTTTCCTCCTCATCTTCTGAAAGGAAAGACTGCTGACCTCCGATCTCATGACGCTCGTCATTGATGCTTTCATAACTTTACCCATCGGTGTCATAGATAGGCTGACTAGGTTCACTGCTTCTCTGGAGTTGCTGGCCCTGGATTTCTTTCCATGGGTCTACTGATGATGTTTCTGCAAGCTCCAATTCTCTCTGGAAATAGTCGTCATCAAATAGATCATAACTAAGAAAGTCATAATCGTAAGAAATGTCACGAATCAAACCTGTTAGCTTCTCAGCAGGTCTTTCTTCATCTTGATCCTCAGAGGAGTTTTTTGGATCCGAATCATCAAACTCAATAGATGAGTGAGCAAGGGAATCTGTTCTATAAAATACCTCGAAGGTGGATCGCTGATTTAATATCTGATCAATATCTTCTTCTGTCAAAAGGGGGGTTTCCCTTTCATCATGGACAGAAGAACAAAAATCCACTTTTTCTTGCATTAGCTGACTGGGAGGCGGGATGTTCTCTTGAGCCTCTTCTTCCACAATAGATTCTGCCTCTTCTATGTGGTCTCTTGTTTCCTCAAGGCGGCGTTCCCTATTAGCCTTTGCTATTAGGTCCTGATCTTCTCTAGTCAACGTAACGCAAGACATAGGTAAGCAATCAGGCGATTCCTGATCACTTTCCTCTTCGTCTTCTATAGATTCTTAAGAATCACACATGTCTTGCTCATCTTCTCGGTCTCGAGTTTGTTCTTGTTCTGACGAAGGCATGGGTTGTTCTAAATAATCATCACTTGCATTCAGATTCGTCATATACATCTCCAGCACTTTACCAAACATTTCTATTATTTCATTGAGTTGGTCATACAAAGCATCATACTTTGTATCCATGTCCATGTCTGGATTGATGCTTTTGCAAAGAAGGCTACTGCTTCTTCTCAAACAGTTCAGAGTCCTCCACCAGTGGAGTCATCATTTCTTTGGATCATAGTGAGTGTGGATTCACTAGGTGGATGAATTTGACTGTTTGGAGCAGGGTGTTGTCCACCATCGGCAATTAAAAGCCAATCTAAAGGCAAAGTGGTCTCGTCCCCAGTGGAGTCGCCATTATGTTGGGGTTCCCATGTTTTGGCCAGATTGGTGTGACCAAAAGATGAGACAACATCAGAACTGCTTTGGGCTCCTAGGATCTAGCCCTCCTGGACCCAAAGAGGGATCTCTCCATAGAACAAAGAATGATATATGCTTGAAAGCTTAAAATGAGATATTAGACTAGGTATGAAGCACAAAGGGGGTTTAAAATGATTTGGTTGATTGGTTGCTGGGTTGGTCATGAGATCATAGACAGAGAAGGTAATGGAAGGAAAGGAAACAAAGCAGGAGGATGTTTCAGCAAAGGGGATAGGTCAAGAAAGTGCCATCCATTGGGCTATGGAGTCATGAAAGGAGAATTACTTGCAACAACTAGCCAAGGCTCTCAGAGGGCAAGTCATCTACACTAAAGGATATTTTAGATACATGGTGGGATGGAACATTAAGGATTGAAAGTGAAAGAAGGAAAGACACCCAATTTCTGTCTATAGATCAGGTCAGAGGTCATTTAACTCCAGACCTACTTGGACATACTCAAAAGAAGCTTTCAATGGAGGGACAAAGGGGAAACTTATAGATTGGACCAGAGATCATTTAACTCTAGGTCAGATTTAACATGCTCCAGGGGAAAACAGAGATATGTTTAACAGAGCTAGGGTCTATAGATCAGAGAATGGCTTTGAACCTTCAATGCTTTGACAACAGCAAGAATATCCAAGCAGCAAACCTCTAATTCATACATTAGCTAGCAGCATATGGGACCACTACACTGGTTAAATTAGCTGAATTTACTCTTAGATAACACATACAGCAGAAAAAATTAAGGCAAGGAGAGCAGAGACATAAGGTACCTAACAAGGGTAAATCCTATGCCATATTTCTGATGCAAGCCAGTAGAAAATGAAACAGCATGAAAATTTAATAAACAGTGTTATAAAAACATCACCAATAGTAATAGACCAGGATCCTATGAAATTTGCTTGATTAATTGATGCAAAAACAGTCACATACTCTGAGCTCAATGGCTGTTACAGTCCAGACTTCTCCTCCCAGCCTACTACATAACAACTACTCTGCTAATCCCTCCCAAGACCGTTCTAACAGTCAAAACTGAATCCCTATAACTACAACAGCAACAGCCGAAGAACAACCTTTACCAAAATGTTCTTGGGAATTCTTATAGGAGAGTCGATAATAGCAGGAGTAGATACAAATTAAATGAGTCAATTAAGGTAGAGTGGTGGAGGAGTCCAAGCCCACTCTGCTTAATGGCATTGTGCTGTACTCTTTAGTCTAGTTCAGAGATCCCTCATAGGTCGAGATTGACCTTTGATGTTTATTTGGAGTCCTTCCTGGTGTCTGAAACTCTACGCTGCCTTCTAAAATTGGTGAACTGGATGAAAAGGTCTGCAGGTCTCCCCATACTTCATAACTGTTGTCTGACAGTCGTAGAAGCTTATGCCAGTGTATTTCATCTGTTTAAAGGCTCGAGGAGGCATGGAGAACACTGTCTGAAGGTGTCTGTCAGGAGAAAACATTATGCTGACGCTGGAAGCACTGATGGGACTCGACAGTGTGCTTAAGTCTTTAAACAGTGCCTTGATTCTTTGTACACAGGATTTTAATTGTTAATCTTCAGTTATGGGTGTAAATCCCTTCAAAATCCGTCTCTGCTGTTTCATTGGTGGCTGTAATGGCCTCTCTGTGACCCTACTTCTGAGTTCTTAGACCTCATACTTTCCATTTGCTGTTGAAGAAAACTGACCTTTTTTAATAAACATTTCTTTTGAACGAAACTTGCCTTTAGTGAAGGGAAAAATTTATTTTGTGTGGGAAAAAGGGAAGGGGAGTAGGCAGGACGCACATATTAATCACAATCGAGATTGGGTGGGAGCGGAGAGATAACAGTGAAATCGCAATTGGAATCGGGGAGCGGGGCAGGAGGAGTAACACAGTTACGAATATGCGATGCGATGGGAGAAAAGGCCTTTGTAAAAATGAAACGAATGAAATTTAAACCTTTACAAAGGAAAGGGGTTTTTGTTATGAATGGCGGAGGAACCGTATGGTGGGACCCAAGGGGTTTAATCGCAATTGCAATCGGGATCAGGAGTAGGGCGGAGTAGTTCATATAAAAACCTCCGATGTGATTGGGACAGGGGGATTAACTTTTGTAAAATGAAAATAATACAAATTTCCAATTTACAAAGGGGAAGGCCCTATTTTATATGAATAGGCAGAAGTATGGTATGGTGGGCCCAGCAGGTCAATCACAATCGGAGATCGGGAGCGGGGGTAATCGCAACGCGCATTTCAAATGTTGCGATGCAATTGATCTGGGGAATCGGGGATTGGAGCGATTGGAGATCGGAGGAAAGGACTTTCGATTATGCGATCGGGCGGATTGGAGTGATGGTGTGATCAATTCGCAATCGCAGTATATCGCGATGCCATCAATCAGAGGAGCGGGCGCGATCGGAGGACGGGATGCAATCGGGTCAATTGGAGGATCGGATGCGATCGAGTCAATCGGAGGATCAAAGAAATCGGAGGATCGGAGTGATCGAGGGGGGTGTTGGGCCGTTAATATGCCATTATTATTATCACTTTTGAACACTTATTCCACCCATTTCTACTATTCTTCATCATGTCATTTATTATAATTTATTATATAAATCCATTTTATGATGATTTATGCTTCTATGAATGAATATTATTTATTCTTCTTTATTTCTAATAAATTGATGATTATGCATGATTTTATCAATGATAGTTTTAATAAATCAGTTGTAACATTATTCACCATTTTTAGCCTCCAAGATAATTTCCAGATTGAAGATTTGATCATTAAAAGTGCCAACTCAGAAATTCACTGGAATAAGAAGTGACGGTTTTGCGGTTGAGATTTCGAGCAAATGAAGCAGAATCTGGAAAATCCGGAACATGGGTTTTGTCCAGAACGGACCCAATTAATTTTTTTTTAAAGAACGGTTTGCCCAAATTTGGCTTTTACTGAGAGAAACACAGGGTTCTTTGAGAATGATTTTCTGAGATTTGTTGTTGCGGCCGTCCTCCAAATCTCAGCTGCAAAGCCAAATTCGTCTTGCTCTTGTTGAAAGCTGGATGGAAATATATCTTCTTGTTTATCAATTGGTTGGAAAAAATCCAATTTTGTAATAGAAATCATGTTGTAGTTATCTCTATTGTAACTGCTCTCTGATCTCTCTCTAGTTAAATGAAAACAAAGATCAGAGATGGGGATGATTGGAGGATGATTTTTGGGGATTCGAATGATGGAATTGAGGATGAATTAGAGATTCAGAATTGAGGATGGCAGAGAGAATGGATAATGAATGAGAGATTGCGAGACTTCTTGTTGTAATCCGCTGTAACTCTGCTTTGATATTTTAATATAAATCTAGTTGCCATTCCATCTTTGATCCTGAAGTAACCCAGCAGCATCTGCTGGCGGCTAAGGGCCCAGCCTCTGGTGGAGTACGCTGCTGCTGTATTATATCTTTATGCTTCATGTGTGGTTTGATTTCTTTCTTTTACTCTGTTCAATAATCTGACGCACTTTCCTGTTTTACATATCAGCGCTATTAGATATACTTGATTGGATACTATCGTTATCTGCAACAGGAATGCTATGTTATCATTTTAACTTTGTATCGCATTGTTGTTCCTTTTGATAATTGATATAACATTTCTGTTCCTTATAGATTGACATTCGATTACAGATTAACCGCGCTATATGTTCCTAAATCGGTACAACTGTATGATGTATTCTTAAATTGTGACTGTTGTTTATTCGGGATTGTTGTTCCGTTACACTTGTTGTTACATTATAGTTATGATTCATGCATATTGTATCGAAGCTCGGATTACTGTCCCTTTTAATGATAAGTGTGTTGCGTGCAGGTAGATTCCCCTATGAATCTAGTTTAAAATTAAATTTGAATAACTCATTTTTGATATCGTATGGGGAAGTTATGATCAAAATACTGACTGTCTATCGTAAATAAGCACCCTTAAAACTATGTCTTTCTGGTTGTTCCTTACAGTGTTTGACCTATCAATTCTTCTTTTCTTCAAAACCTGTTTCTATTGGAGATAAATAAATGAATCTACTTTCATTTCCAATTTGAATCATTTGAATCCGACATCAAACGAAGAATTTATGCTTGAAATATCAATTGTTGGTCTAGATTGGGTAATTGAAAATGACTCTATTATGCAGGTTGTTCTAAACAAATTTGACATGTCATAGCATTGAATTTTTAAAACTTGTTGCTACTAGAGATAACCCTTTAAATTAGCTCTCATTTTTCTTTGGAATCACTCAATTTCGACAAAAAACAAAGAAGTTGTGATTAAAACACTGCAGGTTAGCATGATTGGCCACTGCTCTCCCGCAAGTGACCGATAAATTTTACTTTGTTATTTTCTCAATGGATTTGTTATACAGAGTAACTACTTGTTGCTTTTTTCATAATTCTTGGATTAGGGGAGCCCGATCACCTCTCTTTCTCCATGATTTAATGTTTTATTGCAGGTAGACACTCGTTTTTTGCAGGTCCTAGGAGAAAAAGAAGGTCAATTTATGGACGAGTGATTCTTGAAACAAATTTTAGTAAAACAAAGGAATTTCATTCAAATCATTACCCAACGGATTCATAATAGAACAAATTAAGAATTGATTTCAATTTAAAGATTCATGTCTTATCACTGCTACCAAAACATTTTTCAAAGAGATCATTTTTTTGACATAACATCATAGCTGTTGTAACTTAATTTAGTTATTTACATATTGTTTTTAAATAAAACATTGTTTCTTTTCTGATATTTTTTATATTTTGTGTTTCAGGTGTTGCTTCATTCAAACTGTGACCCATCCTCAGCATCAATACAGTGAACAGCTAATTCATTCTTTGCGTGCTTGCATTTCATGCTTGTGCATTTTTGTTGTTCTTTTTTTGAAGGGACAACGTTTGTGTGCACTTTTGTCATTTCTGCTGTTCCTCTTTCAAAGGGACAGCAATTTCGTTTCACTATTCCTTTTCCAAAGGAACAACACCTTTTTGGTCAGCAATTCATTTTGCTGTTCCTTTTTCACGGTTCATTTTTCCATTCCTTTTCCATGACTCTTTTTGCTATTCATTTTTCACTTTTTGCTGTTCCTTTCCGAATGGAACAACACTTCTGCACTTTCACTTTTTGTTGTTCCTTTCCGAATGGAACAGCACTTCTACATTTTCACGTTTTGCTATTCCTTTCCAAATGGAACAACACTTCTGCATTTTCACTTTTTGCTGTTCCTTTTCGAATGGAACACCATTTTTGCACTTTTACGTTTTGTTGTTCCTTTCCAAATGGAACAACACTTATGCACTTTCACGATTTGTTGTTCCTTTCCGAATGGAATAACACTTTTGCACTTTTCATTTTTGTTTTTCCTTTTCCAAAGGAACGGCACGTGTGTTTTTGTTGTTCCTTTTCCAAAGGAACGACACTTGCGTTTTTGCTGTTCCTTTTCCAAAGGAATGACACTTTTCATTTTTGCTGTTCCTTTTCCAAAGGAACGGCACTTGCGTTTTTGCTGTTCATTTTTCCAAAGGAACGACATTTGCATTTTCACACTTTTTTTGTATGTTTTTTTTTTTTTTTTTTTTGGTGCATTTCCTTTAAGGAACACCACTTTTTGAGTGTTTTTGTTGTTCATTCAAAAGAGCAACACTTTGGGATTATTTTCGAGAGCAACCCTTCCTTCCTCTTGTGGGACTATTCCTAGTTCATCTCAACCACATTTTACTAATTCCCCTTCATGGCATGAAGTACACTATTTTTACGAGGACAAGAATTATGGATTCTATTGAAGCAAGTTAATATCATTCACGTTATGATCTTTAACAGGACAGCTCCTTGATCATAGATTATTTTCAAAAGGGACACAATTATTTATATACTACTTTACTGCATTGTTTTCTGTTGAACATGATATTGATTGATCATCTTAATACCATGCTGGTTCCACCCTTCTGGATTATAATCTTCTCTGTCTGTAATAAATGAGATTATGGGTATATTTTTCTATTGACATGTTCAACTTCTTCCACCATCCCCGCTCTTAAGGAGTACTGAGCCTCCCTCTTTTTATCATAAAAATGTGTAATAATAACAAAATTTTGTTCGCAGATGGAGGATAGGGGGTCTCATTACGAGCTAGCCTACCATGTTCATAAGGTTGTAAGAAAGTGACATTCCCATTATGGCCACCACACCAGGGTTATGATCCATTGGATAGTCAAATTATCCTTGGAACAGGAGGTCTCATCACGAGCCGGCCTGATCACTTTTGCTACATCCTAGTGAATGGCAGTGTGGTTATCTGGTTACCACGCCAACACACTGATCTCTTCTGTAGAACAACACTGTAACTCTCCATTTATAAATTGAGGATCCTGGCTCATATGGGTTAAAAAGCAACCCTGCCGAGGCTATGGACGCCTGCTGGCAGCAGTGGCTCTGCTTATGGTATTGAAGTTATATCTTATCGTCAATTATTATTATAATACCCTTTTCTTATTTTTTCTTTTTATAAGAGAAGTTATTTCCTTAGCTTTTTCCCTATTTTGAACCTTTATGCATGAGAAATTGTTTTATGATCAATCGCATCATTTTCAGCTTGCATACTATCAGTAAAGCATCTTTTTGGCATATTGTTGTTCTTTTTCTCTTTTTCATCACCTATCATCAATTCAAAGCGTCCTATCTCTTATTCATAACTATCTTTACACACTCTGCTCTCATTATAACCATAACTCCCACTATCCTATCATTGATATGTGTACTCTGCTTCATTCACTGCTATATTGTTCATTCCCTTGCCTTGCCATTAGCACAACACCTCTCATATGCTTTATGGTCATGGAATTCCTTTTCCAATTGGAGGGGGGAATGTATGCATTATGGGATTGCATGCGATATGATTACTGCACTCCGCCATCACTTGTTGATTTGCCAAAATATTAGTATTGCATGTATACATAAGTTTTTCTGATTGAAATTTTTGCATGCATCTTATCTATTGCTTACACTATGGATTCAAGAACATTGTATGCCAAATAGTGTTTTGTTTGCAGGAAAACAACAAGTATGGGCAGAATTCTATTCATAGCATGACCACACTATTGCACTTAACAGAAGAGGCTCGCGCACGTGAACAATTCTTCAGACATGATGTGCTTACCTGGATTCCACCTTTTGTATCACTTTCAACACCAAATCTGCCTACATCAGCTTCAACAAATGCCAGTCCATATATGTCATTCCACATTTTTCTTTTTGGAGGTAAAACTTGAGGTAAAATAGCATAATTTTCTGATTTATTACGAATTTAGGAGAATTTACTGAAATCCATTTTGAACATTATTTATCATCCTTCATTCCACATCTTTACCACTTCCCCTTTTTCAGCGACATATCATCTTTCAGTTTGGGGGAGTGTTTCTTTCATTCATTTCTTTCTTATGACTATGTCATTCATATTCTTTATCATCCATTGCTATTATTATTCATTCTCAACACCTCCCTTATTCCATGTTGTTTTACACCAAGCATAGAATTCAACCGCTGGTAGCAACCACCTCTATTTGTTTTCTAGCATCGCATGAGGGCATGCTAATTTTTCAGAGAAGGGGAGGAATTGCTACGCATGATGGATGTTTTCTATTTTCTTTCTCATTTAAGGCATACAATTTCAGTGTAGAAATTTATTTCCATAATATTTTTAAAACTATGAACTCAATTCTTGTGATTTTTGGAAAACACAGACGTATCATTAATACAAACCCAGACAATTTCAAGAAATATTGGTTCATAAAATTTCGGAAATCATGCACTCTCAGCTACAGTCATTTTGTTTATATCTCATGATCCATGCATCAAAACAATCTGATTTTTGTATCATAAAGGCATTCATATATTATAAATTTACTTGCCAAATTTCAACAAAAGCTGGTTTGTAGTTTTTGAGAAAATTGTTAATGAAGTTTGATGTTACTTATATCATATTTTGTTGCAACTTCATATATACATATAGTTGAATGTCAATATAAAAATTGTTATGCCTTCATCAAGATTACTAAAAGTGAATATTCATTAATTAAGGAATAATTCATTTGTTCTATCCATTTCATGAGCTGAGATGAACATATTTTTTTTATTTGCTTGGTTAACACATGGGTTTTTGTCTTTGGGTTGCATGAGGACATGCAATATATTCAGTTTTCGTTGCATGAGGACATGCAACATATTGAGTGTGGGGGTATGTGGGGCCGTTAATATGCCATTATTATTATCACTTTTGAACACTTATTCCACCCATTTCTACTATTCTTCATCATGTCATTTATTATAATTTATTATATAAATCCATTTTATGATGATTTATGCTTCTATGAATGAATATTATTTATTCTCTTTTATTTCTAATAAATTGATGATTATGCATGATTTTATCAATGATAGTTTTAATAAATCAGTTGTAACATTATTCACCATTTTTAGCCTCCAAGATAATTTCTAGATTGAAGATTTGATCATTAAAAGTGCCAACTCAGAAATTCGCTGGAATAAGAAGTGACGGTTTTGCGGTTGATATTTCGAGCAAATGAAGCATAATCTGGAAAATCTGGAACATGGGTTTTGTCCAGAATGGACCCAATTAACTTTAATACATAATGGTTTGCCCAAATTCGGCTTTTACTGAGAGAAACGCAGGGTTATTTGAGCACGATTTTCTGAGATTTGTTGTTGCGGCCGTCCACCAAATCTCAGCTGCAAAGCCAAATTCGTCTTGCTCTTGTTGAAAGCTGGATGGAAATATATCTTCTTGTTTATCAATTGGTTAGAAAAAATCCAATTTTGTAATAGAAATCATGTTGTAGTTATCTCTATTGTAACTTCTCTCTGATCTCTCTCTATTTAAATGAAAACAGAGATCAGAGATGGGGATGATTGGAGGATGATTTTTGGGGATTTGAATGATGGAATTGAGGATGAATTAGAGATTCAGAATTGAGGATGGCAGAGAGAATGGATAATGGATGAGATATTGAGAGACTTCTTGTTGTAATCCACTGTAACTCTGCTTTGATATTTTAATATAAATCTAGTTGCCATTCCATCTTTGATCCTGAAGTAACCCAGCAGCATCTGCTGGCGGCTAAGGGCCCAGCCTCTCGTGGAGTACGCTGTTGCTGTATTATATCTTTATGCTTCATGTGTGGTTTGATTTCTTTCTTTTACTCTGTTAAGTAATCTGACGCACTTTCTTGTTTTACATATCAGCGCTATTAGATATACTTGATTGGATACTATCGTTATCTGCAACAGGAATGCTATGTTATCATTTTAACTTTGTATCGCATTACTGTTCCTTTTGATAATTGATATAACATTTCTGTTCCTTACAGATTGACATTCGATTACAGATTAACCGCGCTATATGTTCCTAAATCGATACAACTGTATGGTGTATTCTTAAATTGTGACTATTGTTTATTCGGGATTGTTGTTTCGTTACACTTGCTGTTACTTTATAGTTATGATTCATGCATATTGTATCGAAGCTCGGATTACTGTCCCTTTTAATGATAAGTGTGTTGCGTGCTTGATTTGGATTGTTGTACATTCATATTTAATCTGCTGTTCCATTTCCTGTTATTCACATTATCTTTGCTTTGGTGTGAGAGACGATCTGTGGCTGTAGTGAACCTTGGCATTTACTGCCTAGCTCCTAGACCCGTGGTCCATGCTCTAATTTCCTTTCCATCAGTTTCCAAAGGGATGGGCTATTGTTGTCGAACCCTTGACTGATACATTGCTTATTTTTCTGAATGAATGATTTAGGCTTCAAGGTATTTTGTTGTTGATTTCCATTAATCAGAGTTCGCTGTTCAGATTCCTTTAATTACAGTTTTCTTTTAAAGAGTTTTCCTAGTTTACTTTCAATGGCAGCTTTAGTTCAATTTCGATTTCCTTTTAATTGCTTTAAAGAAGGACTGTCGACTGTAGAGAACATTGGTTATTGCTTCCTCGTTCCCAGAGTGATTGTCTTGTTCCGGTTTGATTTCAATTGCATCAATATCCGGAGGAATGAGTTATTGCTACTGTATCCTCGATTGATGGTTGTTTGAGTGAATGATTTAGTTTAGAACATTTCAGTTTCTTGCTGTTCCAATTAGATTTTGTTTCCAGCTTTCATTTACTTTTGCATTTTAAGCACTATATTGCAAAACATTACTCTTGAGTAAATAGCCGCCTCAGACTGAGTACACTCTTGAAATAAAAAGTCGTCCCTGGGTTGATAATTAATGTGAAGGTAATTAGGAGTTAAAAAGACCCTTTTTATCGCTCCACAGGGGGGACTTGTGATGCGATCAATCGCATCACAAATATTTTCGATGAGCCGATCGGAGGACTTAAAACAAATGTTGCGATTGGAAAGATTTGCGATTGCGATTAAAAAGCGGCGGGGTTATATAATATATAAAAAATTATAATAAAGTTTTATTACAATGCATGGCGGGGGATGGAAAAGGGAAGTGGTTAAAGGGTGGGACTTATAATAAACTTTAATATTTGTTTATAATAAAGTTCTAAGGGGTATGGTCGGGGAAGTGGTTAACATATAAATCGCGTTTGTATATAAAGCGATTTATAATGCTAATTTATAATCAGAAAGGGGGAGAAGGGGTTTTAAAAGGGATATAAAACTTTAATAGAACAATGTTTAAGGAAAAAATAGGGAGATAAGGGGTATAAGGGATTTTACTTCACTTAGGCATAGAATTCAATCCAGAAGTCAGTTTTGAGAGTGTAGTATACCGTTGGAAATCTCTTTTTCGGCTCTTTCTGAGGGATCTTCTTGGAGGATGATTTGGTGTTGAACATGCTGTGGAAAAATTCTCTGAAGGCAGGGACATCAATTTGTGGAGATAACATCTTTTGAATAGTGACTGAAGGCAATGACTAGACTGACACTAACAAAAGGCAAAAGGAGGCTTCAAGGATGATGTGGTTTCAGAGGAAATACATTCCTTGAAGGCTCAGAAACATTTTAGTCCCCTGTTTTCTTGTCAAAAAATTCATGGGGGGCTAACAGCTTGGACCTGTTGGTGACTTCATTCACTAGCCTACCAACACCCTACCACCCTATAGAGGAATAAAAGAGGAATTGACTCTCGTACCAGGGAAAATGGTCCACTTTACAATGATATAGAATGATGTAGAAGAAGAAGAAATACTAGACCATAACCCCAACTATGACACAACCACCTAATGATGATCCTATACCTCCAGAAACTACCTGTTCAACTCTTGGTAGATAGAAACTTGTACAATTTTTACAATGATGCTTTTACAATGACTTAGTACAATGATACCTTTATAATGACTGTATGCAATGCTGCCCACTTGAAGACTTCATGTGGTGAGATTATTTCTGTTGTTCTGCATCTAGATTATTTCTCTTGTCCTACTAACCTTTTTCATTCTTCAAGACATTATATCATGCATTGATTCTTATCTTGATGAATATATAATACCTACAAAAAGTCTTCAAGGAAATACCCATGACATGATAATATCAAAACTTACCTCATCCTACAGAGCATATGTCAGTGCTAAATGTAAATGAAATTAGAATACAAAGAACTTAATGAAATTGAGATATGAAAATGCATATATAGAATATAATTACCTGGAGCTTACCTCTACTACACCTTTCTTTGCTTTTCTGCCCTAGAAAGTTTGGTCCTTTGCAGCCCTTGACAACACATGATCTAGCTTTTTCTATCCTTCTAGGAGCTCGATATTGAATCAGGTGTATCTCTATTATTTCAGATCCCCAATATGTGATTTCCTTTCATGAGGTATTCCTCTTAAGCTTCTTTCCAATGCCATAGGTCTAACCCAATTTGGATTCTTCAAGGCAAAGCTATGCCCAATCTCTCACAATGACCTAATTATGGACTGGTTCAGTAGAGCGAAATTGTATGGAGTGCCACGTATCATTGTTTCTTCATTTAGATTTGAAATTGATACATAGAAAAATAAATTTAGTGCAATATCCACCACATTTTACAGAATTCCAATCCGATACTCAGAGAGATGTTTATGATGATTTTCCCAAGGTCACCTCTTTGAGATGAAGTTCAGGAGCCTGCAAACACCATAATGTCCACTAATCATATCTCCGAAAATATTGTGCACCATGATCTGAATTTTTTACAAGAGCTTCCTAAAGATTTTGTCTTCAGCTGAGAAATATTTTAGCTTCTGAACCTTAGTAGAAAATTAGTTATAGTGCAAATTCCATGATGACCTGTTTGAGGTAGCGAAATCCCTACATGAGGAGGATATGAGGATCACAATTTATATAAATTATTAGGTTGAGAGGCAATTCAACAAGTGAATGTGTGAGGAAATTTAGGGGCTTAAAAATTATAAATTATTTACTTCTCAATGATCCATGCCACAACCCTATGGGGTTTTAGCCCACTAACTGAGGTTACAAACTTCCAACATGAATATCTCTCAAACCATGAAGAATTACGTGGCCTGCCATATATCAACGAAAACATCTCTACAAGTAGAAACCATATAAAATATTCTTGACCCAGAATATATTGATTTGGTAGGTAAAAATTCCAATGCAAGATCTGGGTAGCCCATGGTGCTGCTTGGGTTGACATCAATGACAACCATTGATCAACAATCTCCCCCTTTGGCATTGATGGCAACACAAGTACTCCCCCTACGATCATGACACCTCTTCCTACAACATTCTCTCCCCCTTTGACATCAATGGCAAAGGGTAACTCCCCCTGACACACAACCATCCCACAGACTTGTAAACACTTCTACTCCCCCTGACACACAACCATCTTGTAGACTTGTACACACTTCCACTCCCCCTTACACACAACCATCCTGAGGACCTGTACACACTTCCACTCCCCCTTATATTATGAATAAGGAAAATCTAATGAGGAATTCAAAGAATCCCAAGCTTCTAGCAAAGATATTCAAATGCTTCAGGTGGTAAAGGTTTAGTGGAGATATCAAGGATTTTTTATTTTGTACCAACATACTCAAGTTTGATATTCTTTTCTGCGACTTGTTCTCTAACAAAATGATATTTGATCGGAATGTGTTTTGTTTTTTAATGCATGACAAGATTCTTGGAGATGCTGATGGCATTGGCATTGTCACAGAATATGAAAATAGGCTCACTGAATTGTACTTGTAGATCATGCAAAGTTTGTTTCATCCAAAGGACTTGAGTACAACATGCTGCTGCTGCAAAGTATTATTCTTCCACTGTAGATAATGTGGTTGAGGTTTTATTTTTTTTCAACCATGATATGTGAAAACCACCTAGATAGAATGTTGCTCCACTAGTACTCTTACGATCATCAATTCTCTCTACCCAATCTGCATCTATAAAGGCTTGAATAATGGGATTGTTACCCTTGGGATACCGGAAGCCATATTATTCTGTGCCCTTTATATATCGAATAATTCTTTTGATGACAATAATATGTGATTCTTTTGGTTCTGCTCGGAATATTTCTACTTGTCCAACTGCTTGCATAACGTCTGGTTGGGAGGCTGTTACATATAGAAGAATAATAATCATAGATCTTTACAACCTTTGATCCACATCCTTATATGATTAGTCTATGCTCAATTTGAAACCTGTTACCATCGGAGTAAGGATGGGTTTTCAAACTTCCATTTTGAATTCTTGAGCATTTCCTTGATGTAATTGTCTTGACATATAAATATTCCTTTCTCTTGTTGAGATATTTGAAGCCCTAAGAAGTATGTCAGCTTACCAAGTAAATACATCTCGAAATCACTTTGCATATTTGTAGAAAAGTTCTTACTTAGTCGATCATCATTGCTACCAAATATTATATCATCCAAATATACCTCAATGATTCTTAAATTATCTTTCTCTATTTGTACATAAATATTTATATCAACAGTACCTTTCTTGAACCCTTTTTGACATAGATATCCATCAAGACGATCATACCATGCTCTGGGAGCCTGCTTGAGACCATATAGAGTCTTCTTTAACCTGAAAACATAGTCTTCTTTTTCTGATAGTAGAAAACCTTCAGGTTGCTCGATGTAAACTTATTCTTCTAATTTTCCATTCAGAAATGGTGACTTAACAACCATTTGGTAGAATTCCATTTTTCTTGAACATGCATAGGTGAGAAAAATTATGATGGCTTTGATTCTGGCAACTGGTGCAAATTTTTCATCGAAATCAATTCTTTCCACTTGTGCGTAGCCTTTGCAAACCAATCTTGCTTTATTTCTGGTAACCTGTCCATCTTCATTCAATTTGTTCCTAAACACCCATTTAATCCCAATGACATTTTTATCTTTTGGTTGTGGAACTAATTCCCAGGTGTTATTCTTCTCGATTTGATCCAATTCGTCATTCATAGATGCTACCCAATGTTCATTCTAGTTGGCTTCCTCAAAACTACTAGGCTCAAAGTTTGCTAGAAAAGCAATGTGAGCTTGTTGTGATGAACAAAGCTGTCGACCTTTATTTATGTGACCAATGATTTGATTTGATGTATGGTTCTTTTGAATCCATTCTTTTTTTCTCTTTGGAGGAGCTTCGTGTTGTTGTTCCAGTATATCTTGATGATCATTATTTACTTCTTCCTGGTTGATAATTGCTTCTTGTTCTAAAATTTTCTCTGTGTCTTTTTCAGCCTATGTCTCAAGTTTCAAAGATTCTATATCATCATCATTATTCGTTAGAACACCATATTCATCAAATGTAACATTTATGCTCTCCACTATTTGTTTTCATCTTAGATTATAACATTTATAGGCCTTTCTTTTGCATGAGTAACGAACAAAGATACCTTCATCAACACGTGATTCAAACTTACCCAAATTTTGATCTTCTCTTTTGATATAACATTTGCTTCTGAAGATTCTAAAATATTTTACATTAGCTAATTTTCCTTTCCATAATTTATATGGGGTATTGTTGCAATTATTTCTGAGAAGACTTCGGTTGATAATGAAGACTTCCATATCAATTTCTTGAACCCAAAATTTTTCATCCAATTTTGAATCCTTCAACATTGTTCTACCCATTTCCTGTACGGTTCTATTCTTTCTTTCAGTAACTCCATTTTTTTGAGGTGTTCGTGTTGTTGAAATTTGTATTTTTTATTCCATTTTCGTCATAGTATTGCTGAGATAATTTAGAAGTGAGTTCTCCACCATTATCTGATCTTAGACACTTTATTTTCAAATCAGTTTCATTTTCTACCAACTCTTTGTAGATCTTAAAGCACTCAAATGCTTTGGATTTTTTCCTTAGGAAATTGACGACTGTCATTCTGGTATAGCCATCTATCATTAACATGAAATATAATTATCCATATAAGCCTTTTTCTCTCATAGGACCATATAGATCAGTATGTATCAATTCCAATAGATGTGATGAAAAGTGTTCTTTTGTTTTAAATTGGAATTTTTTTTTCTTGTCATTCCAACAGGCCTCACATAGTGGGTTGGAAGGTTTTGAGATTTTCGACATTTCTCGTACTGCTTCCTCTTTTCTTATCTTAACATTATTGTCAAATTTTATGTGACCCATTTGTTTGTGCCATAACTAACTTTCATCTTATTTATATAGTAGACATGATTTAGTTGCTTCATCCAGAAAATATATGTCATTTGGAGCTCGACTTGTTGTAAACAAAATTTTACCATACCTGCCTTTCATGATTTCACATTTTGTTGAGTTGAATAGCATTGTGTGTCCTTGATCACACATTTGTCCGACACTGAGCATATTGTGATTCATGTTTTCAACTAATTGAACATTTTTGACTAGAACATCTTTGCTTCCAAGAGTGATAGTATCTGATCCTATAACATTTGAAGATCCATCATTTCCAAAGGAAACAGTTCCATCCTTCTTCACTTTCAGAGATACAAATTTCTTTCTATATCCAGTCATATGCGCTGAGAAACTGCTATCAACATACCAAACATCTTTTTTGTTTTGAGCCTTGAGATCAAGAGAACAATTATCAATCTTCTTCTTTCTCCATGTTTGTTCATTTTGTGGCTTCAAATATTCTTCTGGAAGATTTGAAAGTATACAGTCTCTGGCTATGTGTCCAAAGTTCTGACATTTGTATCATTCCATATTATTTCTTAAATGTTCAAATCTATTGATGTTTCGTTGAGCCCTGTGAGGTTTACATTTGAAGTATCTCATGGAATTGTATTGGTTCTTAAAGTACGTGTGACATTCTACATCTTTATGACCAAATTTTCGACATGAATAATAATAGCCATGAAAAATATGTTGGTACTTGGATGGAAATATTCGTCGAGGAATTGTCTTCCAAGGATGTTCTTGCGAATATTGTCCAATGAAGTCTACATGCATGTAAGATCTCATAGGTTCATTGTATATTGTTGTAGAAGGTCCTGCTTCTTCTTCTTTGTAACCGAGGCCAGTTCTGTCATTATAAGGTCATTGATTGTTGATGAGTTCTTCCAATGCCCTTGAGCTGTTGTCATAGTTTTGGATAGTTTTTCCCTTCTTCACTTCCTTACGCTACGAGACTACTTCGGTTTCTAATGCTTTCATTTCTTGGCTGCTTTCCTCCAAATTCTTTTGAAGTACTCTTCAATACATTTGTGTTCTTCTACTTCAATTTTGCGACATTGAACTTGTTCTTCAAGAGCATTGGAATGTATATTCTAAGACTTGAGCTCTTTTGTAAGCCCAATTTCCTCCTTAGAAATTTATTCTATGGTCAACTATGCTTCTTCGTTGTTTGATACCTCTTGTTTATTGTGCTTGGCCATAAACAATAATCTCTCATTGGCTTCTTCTTCGCTATCACTGTCTTCATCGGATGATGAGCTATCTTCTTTAGAGAGAAAGTTTATTTTGGATCCTTTCTTTTTGCCTTGCTTGTTGAATTTATTAAAGCCTTTCTTTCCTTTTTAGTTTCCATCACTTTTGTTCAGAAATTTTGCTATGAAATGCCCAACCTCACCACAGCCAAAACATATCAATGGAAGTTTAACTTTGAATTTTCCCTAAGCAATTTTTAGGTTTCTAGTAAAGTAAGCATATTATTCATCTAAAATACCTTCTTCATCATCTCCCTTTTCTTCACACTTGCAAGTGCATGTCTTTTCAATTGAAGGTTGTTTGTCCTTATTAGTTTTCTTAGATGCAACAAACACAGTTTATAGATGCGAAGTACCCTCTTCTTCATCAAGTCTCATTTCATATGCTATGAGAACTCCATGTAATTCCTCTTTGCTGAGTTTCTCCAGATTTGCACTGTATTCTAAGACCGATACCTTTGGGTTCAATCTCCCTGGTAATGTTCTAAGAACCTTTCATATAATAGTCTTCTTGTCAACTGGCCCTCCCAATCCTTCCAGAGTGTTGGTTATTTCCTCAACATATTGGAAGTATGGAACAATATTTCCATATTATTTCATTCTGAGTTGCTCAAATTTTGCTCTATAGATTTGAAGCTTTGCTTCTTTGACGTTTGAGTCACCTACATATATATTCTCAAGCTTGTCCCATACATTTTGGCGGTTTTACAACCCAACACCTTACGATAAGAGGATTCAATAAGTCCACTGATAATAATATTCTTTGCTTTTTCATCATTTACCAAATTCTTCTTACCTTGTTCATTCATGGTTGGTGTAAATCCATTTTGAATAGTATCCCATACTTCGTAACCTTGCGCCAAGAGATAGACCTCTATTTTTCCTTTCCATAGTGCATAATTATTTTCATTGAACAAAGGTACACCATTCTTGGTATGCCCCATGACCTCCTTTTGTCTCTTAAACTGTTATTGAAGGAACCAAGCTCTGATACCAATTATTGGAAATACTGAGAGGGTGGCTGAATCAATATTCCTTTCAATTGGTATTATTATTAACCTTTCAGAGCATTAGTTAATCTTCAATTAGTATCAGTGTTTATACAATGATAGCAGTAAACAAAAGGAACACAAATGCACACAGTTTTTAAGCTGGAAACCCCCTTTGGCATGAAAACCACCTGAATGATTTTCTAATAATTCTTTAATATTCAAATCCAATTGAATATAAAACTCCAACTTCCTAGAATCTAGAAAATAATTCTTCTCTAGCTCCCACTGGATGGACGCTCCAACCCCCGAGATTCTTCAGTAGTCAACTGAACGGATTCCCCAACACGCAATGAGCTACAAGTCACCCTAGCACCACCCTACCACCCTAAATTTTTCACAGTCTTGAACCTGTTGGTGACTTCATGCACTAGCCTAGCACCACCCTACCACACTATAGAATAATCAAAGAGGAATGGAATCCCGTACTAGGGAAAATGGTCCACTTTAAAATGATATAAAATGATGTATAAGAAGAAGACATACTAGACCATAACCCCAACTATGAAAAAACAACCTAATGATGATCCTAGACCTCCTGACACTGCCTCTTCAACTCTTGGTAGATAGACACTTGTACAATTTTTACAATGATGCTTTTACAATGACTTAGTACAATGATACCTTTACAATGACTATTTGCAGTGCTCCCCACTTGAAGACTTCATGTGGTGAGCTTCTTACTATTGTTCTACACCTATATTTCCTCTCTTATCATGGTAATATTTCTCACTCTTCAGAACATTAGATCATGAATTGATTCTTATCTTGATGAATATATAATACCCACAAAAAGTATTCAAGGAAATACCCATGACATGATAATATCAAAACTTACCTCACCCTGCAGAGCATATGTCAGTGCTAAAAAAAAACGAAATTAGAATACAAAAAAGCTAATTAAATTAAGATATGAATATGCATATACAGAATATACTTACCTAGAGCTTACCTGTGGTGCACATTTCTTTGCTTTGATGCCCTAGAAAGTTTGGTCCTTTGCAGCCCTTGACAACACATGATCTAGACTTTTCTTGCCTTCTAGGAGCTTGATATTGAATTAGGTGTATCTCTGTTATTTCAGATCCTGAATATGTGATTTTCGTTCAATTAGTAGTCCTCTTAGTCTTCTTTCCAATACCATAGATCTGACCCAATTTTGATTCTTCAAGACAAAGTTATGCACAATCTCTCACAATGACCTAATTATATACTAGTTCGGTAGAGCGAACTTGTACGATGTTCCACGTGTCACTATTTTTTCATTCAGTTTTTCAATTGAAACATCGAAAAATATAGTTTGTGTACTATCTGCCACTTTTTACATAATTCCAATCTGATACATAGAGAGATAGTTATGACGATTTTCCCAAGGTCACCTCTTTGAGATGAAGTTCAGGAGCCTGTAAAAACCATAACTTCCACAGATCATATCTCCGAAAATATTGTGCACCATAATCTGAAATTTTTACAGGAGCTTCCTCAGGATTTATTCTTCACCTCATAAACATTTCAACTTCTGAACCTTCGCAGAAAAAAAAGTTATAGCACCAATTCCACGATGACCTTTTTCAAGTAGGTAAATCCCACATGAGGAGGATATGAGGATCACAATTTATATAAATGCTTAGGTTGAGAGGGAATTCAACAAGTGAACGTGGGAGGGATTTTAGGAGCTCCAAAATTATTAATTGTTTACTTTTCATTGATCCATGCCACAACCATGAATATCTCTGAAACCTTGAAGAATTACATGGTGTGCCATATATCAACAGAAACATCTCGACAAATAGAAACCATAAAAATATTATTGACCCAGAATATAGTAATTTGGTAGGTCAAAATTCCAATGCAAGATCTAGGTAGCTGTTGGTGCTGCTTGGGTTGACATCAATGAAAACCATTTATCAACACAAAATACCAATCAAAGAAGGCCAGAAACCATTTAAACAAAAGCTCCATAGAGTAAATCCTGTTCTGATGCCTTTGATTGAGAAAGAGGTAAAAAATATGTATGATGCTAAAACCATTGCCCCTCTCAGATACTCTAAATGGGTGTCTAATATAGTTCCTACCAGGAAGAAAACTGGAAAAATCTGGTTATGTATTGATTTTATAAATATTAACAAGGTCTCCCTAAAAGAAAATTACCCTTTGCCAAAAATGGACCATATATTACAAAATCTAGTGGGGTCTAGTAGGATACCCTTGTTATATGGTTTCTCAAGTTATAACTAGGTTCTAGTACATCTTGATGATCAGGATAAAACAACTTTCGCTACTCCCTGGGGGACCTTCATGTATGTGAAGATGCCCTTTGGGTTAATGAATGTTGGGGCCACATTTCAAAGAGAAATGGATATTTCCTTTGTTAATGATAATGGCCATTTTATTTTGATTTATCATGATGACATTACTGTATATTCAAAGATGGGCAAGGAACATTTGAGGCATCTAAGAAGAGTGTTTGAAAAGTGTAGAAGGTTTGGTATATCTCATTAAATCCTAAGAAAACATTGTTTGGCCTTGAAGAAGGTAAGCTTATTGGTGATATTATTTCAAAGGATGGAATTAGGATTGATCCCGAAAAGATTGAGGAAATATTAAAAACCACTCACCCTAGAAACAACAAAGAGCTTCAGTATTTTATTGGCAAGATTAATTTCCCAAGGAGATTCATTCCTAATCTTGCAAAGCTTCATAGAAATATAACAAACATGCTTAAAAATTATTCAAAATTAGATGGAGTATTGAGGCTAGACAATCATTTGATTTAGTCAAATAGGCATTAACAAAAGCACCAATGTTGATTAGTGCATATTTTACCAAATATCTTATTATCTTTTCTTTTTCTTCTGAACAAATTGTTGCATTTTTTTTTTGCATAAAAACGAGGAAGGATTTGAACAACCTATTGCATTTTTTATCAAGGCTTTAAGAGATGCATCTTTGAAATATAATATTATGTAAAACATGCCTTTTCATTGGTTAAAGAAACAAAATATTTTAGAGTATATATTTTTCATTCCCATATTATTGCATATGTACCTAGTTCAGTTGTCAAAGATATTTTTACACATAATGTACCAGATGGAAAATGAGGAAAATGGATTGTTGTCATCCTTGAGTATGACTTAGAAATCAAACCTACAAAGTTGATCATAAGACAAGGTCTGGCCAAAATAATGGAAGAGTCTAATTTCCATGCATTCTACATCAACTTTGTTGCCGCACTGGATGATCAAGAGGAACAGGCGACTGCACAGATTCATGAATCATTTTTGAATTCACCCTGGTATGGAGACTTGTTATATGTTTTATTCAATTCAAATGCTCCTCTTGGTCTAACAAAAATAAAGGATATATTTCTAAAATTAAAAGAAGTTAAATTTTGCATCATAGAAAATGTTTTATATTGGAAATATGCTGGTGCCATTTTAGTCAAGTGCATGTGAAAGGATGATGTAGAAATAATTATGCAGGAGTTCCATGAAGGTGACTGCGGTGGCCATCTCTACTAGAAAACCACTGCCAATAAAGTCCCAGGGGCTTGTTTTTACTGCCCTACCCTTTTCCCTGACATTCATAAGAAAGTAACTTCATGTCATAAATGCAATATTTTTGAAGGAAAAAGAAAACTTTTACCCCTTCCATTAAAACCTATTTCAGTTGAAAGCCCTTTCCAACAGTGGGGACTGGATTTCATTGGTTAAATTCATACTCCTTCCTCTAGTTAACATAAGTGGATTATCATAGCCACAAATTAATTTAATAAGTAGATAGAGGCCACCCCTTCTAGATCTGATACTGATGTTCTCATTATTAAATTTCTTGAGACCAATATCCTTCCTAGATTTGGTTTTCATAGAAAAATTATTACTCACAATGCAACAGCTTTTAAATCTAAGAAAATGATTGAATTATGTAATAAATACCACATTACTTTGGGACATTAAAAATATTATTATCCTAAGGTTAATGGGTTGGTTGAATCCTCAAATAAAAGTCTGTTAAATATCATTAAAAGTTTTTTGGAAGACAACAAGAAATCTGGGCACAACAAGTTGGTTAATGCACTTTCGGCTGACAGACTTACTACAAAGAAGTCGATTGGTATGTCACCATACCAATTGGGCTATGGAATGTATGCTTTTTTTCCATAATCTTTAGGAGCATCAGTAATGAATACAATACAAGAATTAAAGATTGATCCAAATGACTTACAGAGAAGAATCAATCAAACCGTTCAGTTGTAGCAGTCACGGGAGGAGGTCTACAACAAAACTCAAGTAATTCAGGAAAATATCCAATATATTTTTGAAAAAAGGACTAAATATGATGATTTCAACATTGGAGACAAATTTATAAGGTGGAATTCGAGGAGATAAGACAAAGGTAAACATGGTAAATTTGATAACCTTTGGAAAGGGCCATACATAATTTATGCCTTCATAGGAAATAATGAATTCTTCTTCAAGGACCTGGATGGAGCAGAATTACCTGGTGTTCCTGTCAATGGAAGGATGCTGAAGCACTAATTTTCTTAGCATAAATATTTTCCTTAAATCATTGTAAATATCATAGTCTATATTGATTTGATTGGGTAACTTTATGATTGGAGTTGAAGCCCGCAGAGAACGCCCTAAGCCTTGATTGAAAAGATACCATAAGTACCTTAACATCAAAATAAATCATATGTAAACACTACAAACATTTGATACTCAAGGCTACTGATCATATGTTCTTGACACTTCACATGGAGAAGTGCCATCCCCAGCTAGAGCCACTATTGGGGTCCTATATTTTATAGGATCTCAAGGTGATGGAGTATTTCATATTTATTATTTAAATTGTAAATAATTTTCAATTTGAAAATAATTTCCAAAAAAATTATATATAAACTAAAATCAAAAGAGGGTATGTCAAAAAGAAAAGGAATATGAAGAAAAAAGACAAAAATAAAGAAAATTGAGAAAATAACAAAAAGAGAAAGTGTTGAAAATTTAAATGCCAGTACTGATAAATTAGTTTCCTTTATATTAAAAATACAATAAGATTGTGTGGAGCTTGTCGTAAAATTCCACAATGACTATATTTTTTTTCCAATCATACAACTTAATCATGATGGGATAATTGTGAATTTCATGTTAATTAGGTTATTGAATAAATATTTTCCAAATAGTTTAATCTTGGAAAATCAGTAGTTAGGTAGAAAATGAAATTGATTCAATAGTATAATCTGAATCAATAGGAGAAATAAGTGATAAATTAGGTTAGAATTTTATAAAAAAAAGGATATGTGGGTTTGCTAGCTTAAATGCACCCTAAGGAAAGAAGATGAAAAAAATGTTAGCTTAGAAAAAGAAAGGAAAATGAAAGGGTAGGTAGAAATTGCTTGATGGCTTTGAAAAGCATGAAAATATTTACCCTAAGTTTTTAACTTACAAAATTATCTTTCATGCACATAATAAGGCAAAGGAATAAAATTTTTATCCTAAGTCTAAAGGTTCTAGCACATGAAAACGAAGGTTTCACACATTATACCATTATCCAAAGTGTTTACCCTTATTAACCCTCCAACTGCTCCATGTTAAAGCACATTCATTTGTCCCATCATCCAATCCCCCACTCCTCCATCCAACGACCTTTATCACTTTTCACCCCCCCCTCTCCATCCGATCTTTACCATCGGGGGTGGGGTCTAATTTTTTTTTGTTTTGGGCCCACGCTGACATTGCACCCTCCCATCATTTCACACCCCCCCCCCCCCACCCCCTTCTTAAACCACTTAGCATTTTGGACCACCTCCAAAAAGTAGTTTCTTTGCCGTATAAAAACCACCAATATTGCCATTGAGTGCCCTTCATAACACGCCACCTAGATCATACCATTTCCAATTAAATTATTTCTTGTGGTAATACAACCATTGATGAATTTAATTCATCTATAACCGTTAATCCAACTCATCCGTGCCACTATCATGGGGAAAACAATTAAATTGTGTATAAATCTATGCCTTCTAAACTTCTAATCCTTTACCTTGCCATTTTCTCTACTCTGTACATGTTTGTTGCAGGTTGACAGAACACTAGAAAAACTAGTCCGATCACTGTCAAATTACTCTCTGCAACCTACACTGTACCTTCCCAATCCCAGAGTTTTAAGTAGTCCCAACACCCATTTGTCTATCAGAAACCTCATTCACCATAAAACATGATTCAACCATGCCTCCTAAGAAGAAGGGAGAGGACGAGCCTGTGAATCCACTTCTCCATCCCCCAGTTGACCTTGATCACCTTTCTTTGGAGGACAGGGATAATAAAATCCATGAAACCATGTGTGAGTTCGAGTTATTTGAAATGTATTTCTGCCTTCAAAACAAATTCATTAACAAGTTTGATGATATTGAACCATGGGATTCAAAATTTCCCTAGTATATCTTTCCGCACACCCACAATGCCCATGAATTTATTGATAAATGTCAAGCTTGTTATGTACATAGGCATCGAGCTATAATTTCCCCTATAGGAGAGATTTTATTTAACATAACTGGCCAATCCATAGACCAAATGATCCAAATCCCTATCACAGAAAATTATACCCCTTTCTCTCAAGAAGCACTCACTGAATTATATCAAAAGCTATATTTTGCAAAGGGGATAAAACCCTTCATATTTTTCTGGCTGAAGATGCCCAATTACCCAAGAATAATCCTCCCTATTAATCATCCATTTTCCCTGATAGAGCCAAGAAAATCATTACTGTTATCTCATACCTCCTTGGTTATTACTCAGATCAGTGGGTGGATGAGGCAAATATAGGATTCCTTTTTATTTTCTCCACATATTCTAAACCTTCCATCTTATTCAACTTTAGCCAATTCCTTGTAGATTCCATACATGACTAGTTTGTTAGATTGTAAATTGAAGAGGCATTTAAATATGAATATGTTTTATTATGTATGTTTTTTTATTTTCAAGGAGATAGGTTCAATTTTTCAATGAATAAGTTGGATGATGATGGAAATCAACGATTTGTCATCTTCTAGACTACCATGGTGATAAAGGAGAAAAAATAATACTCATACAAACAGTTCATAGAATTGTTTGTACATCGAGCACTCAGTATTCTAAGAATCAATTCAGAACCTAGAATCAGTAAAGACATAAGGAAGTTTTTGCAGTTATCAGACCAAACCAAAATAGGAGACTGGTATCTTTACTAGAATTACATAGAACTAAGAACCTATGGATATTATCTTGCCTCATATAAGCTCCCGAAATTACTCCCAATGATATTTTTTCCTCTAGAATACATTAGGATAATGCTCAATGTCGACAAGGTCCATTTTGCGTCTGCAAAGAAGAAATATCAATTTAGGATCAAAACATGGATAGGACCCTTCATTTATAACATCAGAATAACAGGGGAGGAAAAAAATAAATTGCTAAGGGAAATGCAATTCAACCTCAGTTTTACATGGTCATATGATCCATTAGGTACCATCTCTAAGCTAAGGGTAGAGAACAAATATACACCCTATATTCATATGCATAGGCCAGATATTGAGAGATACATGAACCACCTAGAGTGGACTGAAAAAACTCTACAAGAGGCTGAGGAACAGTTTGTTTCAACTTCAACCTCACAGACTCATGTGCCAGAAGAAGAGTCAACTTTAGTGATTGAAACTTCTAGAAAAGAGTTCAAAATCATGTACAAGAAGAGGACTAAGCTAAATCCCAAGGTCAACCCAAGAAAATACTTAGAGGAGGAAGTCATTATCATCGCTAGTGAAACACCTACTTCCTCACAAGCATGTGGTCATACCACACCATCACCTACCACCTTGAAAGCTTAACAACATCAACAAGTGGCAATTAAAACTAGTACACTTGTTACAGGGGAGAAAGAGAAGAGAATATTTTATACATTTAGAGATTTTAAATTGAAAAATTAAGTTGTGAAGACAAACACTTGTAATAAGTTCTGGAAGCGGGCTTCCAACTCTCAGAGTAGACTACTGTCAGCCTTTGACTCTGAGAAAGGAAAAATGAAGATGCCTTTCTCCAAGCACAAATTCCATAGCCCAAGAAAGAATCATATTATAGAAAGACTGAATTTGAATTTGATTAAAGACATAAATCCCATTGACCAAATGGAGATGCACAAGTAGACAGGCGAAATGATTTCATCTACACGCACTAACATTGCTATGAGTTTGTCCAAGTTGTACATTTCTTTAGCCAATATACATTCATAGCTCAAGATGGGAAAAATATCTTCTTTCACCAAGAATTCAAGGATTAAGTCTTTGGAAGACTTAGTGATCCTAGTTAGATATGATCCATCCAACATCAAAGTTGCAGAAGAGGTGATAAGGAAGAAAAATGTTGACATAACACCATTAAGGAAACAAATAAAATTTCCAGCTACAGAGGACCCCTTAACCAAAGAAATCGAAGAGAAAAAATCCCAAAAATCAGACATGATGAAGCTGATCATGGAGTAGAATTATCAGTTGAGGCAGATGGAATTAGATATGGAAAATATGATAAAGGAAAAAGAATAGGCTGCCAAACATTCATTAGTTCCTTTGGAGGTTGTACCTGTTAGACTAATGTATTTCACAATATAACTAGGTGACTGATTATTTTCTCAAGTCTTTCATACTGAAAATAATAATCCATGGCTATCATTTATTTTTAGGAAAAATGGGAAATCCTGAATTTCAGAGCTTCAAAATAATCTACGTGCCTTTCATTTTAGTAGAAGGAGAAAATGTTGTTGATAAGGAACACAAAGCAACAACACCATAACTATCATTAAGTCAAAGGAGTAGATTAGGCAATAATGCAGTAAGAGAAGCATCAGAGAGACATGGAGTAGCATTAGACCATTAGAAAAGACAAAGGAGAAGAGAGGAGAAAAATTAGAATAAAAGAAAGCAATGGCAATAGAGAAGCAGTTAAGGAATAAAAACAACAAAGACAATGTCGTGAACACGGGGCAAGTCGTGAACGTGGGAAAAGTAGTGAACGATTCAAGTATTCTATGAACAACTAAGAAACAAATGGGCACAACCAAAGAAAAAAAGTCAACAAACCACAAAAAGGGAGTAGTGAGGACCGTTGGATCTGAGAATTGATCAATGGAAAATATTAAATCACATATCACATATCGGTGAGTTTTACAATTATAATTTAAAAATCACAAGTTAAACCATTTAAGTTGTGATGCGATAAGTCACAAAAAATGTAAAATGTGAAGTGCGGGTTATGATGTGGTAAGATGACATGGAAGATGGAAGTGATGTGGAGGTGACACGACAAGCCGACGTGGCACGATCATGTGAACCTGGCCCGCATACCACACATCTCAGATTGCATAGGATAAGTTTATTGTTAAACGTTAAAAGTTGTGAAGTGCGACAAAGAGGCTCGGAAGGGGAAAACCATTGTAATAGAATCATTCGGTTGTAAGCACTCTCTTATGGATGAATGAAAGATGATGTTATTTTCCAGATCCTCGTGTCATGTTCTGTGGTGAAGTTCTTCCCTTATGTATTTTTTCTTTCTCCCGTTTTCTCATACTATTTTCTTTTCTTTACCGCGGATAGAAAATTTTGTGTAGGATTTACCATGCGGTACCCTGCTCAGTCTTGAAGAAGTACGTTATGTTTTCCACTGAGACCTGAATGCAGAATTTAGAGAGAATCTACTATGAATTTATGTTGAGCCTTAATCTCCTCCTCCTTTCCATTTCTCAAGATGTAAATATCCATTGACATGGCTAGCTTGCCTGGTTTCACCTGATCTCAGTTATTAATCCATTTGAATATGTCTGCACCTATTTGAATTCATAGCCCAATGGCCCCTTTCTGCTTCCTCAACCAAATATTCAAACAAACCCCTATGCACTAATAGCTAGCTTAAAACGCCCCTATAAACAAAGCCATATCAAATAGAGAGAGCCCTCTCTGAGTCTAAGAAGGCTAGGTCATGAACTCCAAAGTGGTTTGATGTTTCACTCTATGGTTCTGCCTTTAGCCTTCGATATTACGGGGTGATAAAATAATGGAGACCATACTGGGGAACGAGTTACTGAAAAAGATTAATAATTAATCAGAAATCAGAAAGCCCAGTAAAATATTATATGATTCAAGTATGTTCCAAGATTTGTATCTAGTTGTTGATGGTGGACAACATGACAGACACAAGAAGGTTGAAATCATCCACTTGGAGACTCTACAGTTTTAAGTTTTCCTAAAGACTCCACTAGTAGAAGAATCCAGATTGATTGTGAATATATGGTGACCCCATTCTCTGACTGATTGGAAAAATGGATCTAAGAATACAACGTAGGTATGCTCCAATGAACAAAGATCACATTCCTGGATTCCCACACAAAATGCCTCATGTAAATTGGCAATGAAATCTTCCTATTTTTCAAGATGAGAATGTTGATGATGCTTCTTTACATCTCATTAAATTTCATATACATCTATGGAAGTTGAAGGTCGAATGTCTTGATGACTACCTCATGAATATTTTCATGGAAACATTAGAAGGGAAAGCAAGGGAATGGTATGAAGGTGTAATATTCCCAATTAGCCATGAGCTAGTTGGAATATTAATTTTTTCTTTTGCTTCTTAATTTTCTAAATAAGAGGGTATGGAGATCCCTAAATCTACTTAGTAGGAATAAATCACTACTATTGTGAAAGGAGATCACTTAGTGGCTTGATAAAGCACCCTTATGTGTGAAAAGGGACTGGAGCATGAAGACTGGGTCAAATTTGACCAAATCAATGTCGTTGTCATGGAGGAGTGGCATTCATTATGGGACAACACAATTTTGTAGGGAGACACCATACGTGGAAGTAGTGCCTTTAATGAGTAGGGCTAAGGGTGAAGAAGTGCACCACTTATATAAGGAAGAGGATGGAAGCCATAGATCATTATTTTATGTTTTGATATTTTTATTTTATGGTGTGTTTAGACTTGTTTCTCTCTTCAGCTATTTAGCTAAGATTGCGGTGCTATTTAGCACAAGGTATTCCCTAGCAGGAATACCACCTCTATCCTTGGGGGACTTCTAATTACCACTCAGGAAGATTATTTGCACTATATTCCACATTCAAGCATCAAGCCAAAGCTTCAGTCTTATGGTACAGCAAAGTTCCTATTGAGGTTGTGTTGTGTTGTAGGGAATAATTTGTGGAGAGTTGATTTGTGTGATTTTTTAGCTAGATTTCATTGGAGGAAGGTTTCCTTCCATTGGGAGGCTAGTAAGAAATACCTTGGAGCATCATTGATACATTTGGCACCAGGCCACAATTTTTTTATCCCCTACAGCACATTATCAGTCTGGATCTGCATTAATTTTGGGAGGAGTTGCACGAATAGCTGCAGTGGGTGATTTATGGAGTGATTTCTTCAGTGAAGGGGGAAATTTCATTCGTAGGATCCATTGTAAGAGAGCATACTTATTTTCATATCAACTTCAACCATAAATCTTTAGTTATTCTATTACAACATATTTTCAGCCCTAGGGCTACAACTCATATTGTATTATTGGGTGTATTTCCCGGAAACCCTCTTCGGTTGTCTTGAAAGGTTCTTATAGAGCCTAGATATTCATTTTTTGTATCTCTTGAAGCACATATCAGTCCTTTATATTTTTATGTTCATTTTTCTGTAGTAGTGCTCTTACGAATGCATTGTAGCAGTGTCTCCGACATTTTTATATAGTAGAAGCACCTCATTCTTGAGGAATTTATCTATTGGAGGCTTGTTGTATCTTGTTGTATGGTTTATGGCTCATTATATTATACATGTTTTCTGCTGTTATGATGAATAAGAAGGCTCCATATTGGTCTCATTCTTTGATGTGATGTTTCCACTGCTATTTCCAGCATTTTGTTTTATATTCCTGCTTTTGAATTTGGGAATATTACAATGGGATCAGAGCATAATCATGGCTCATCCTGTGCATCTTAAGCCAATATGTCATCAGAAGAAGGAAATCCTCTCACAGATAGAGAGAAGAGGTGTCTCAGAAGAAGAAACCATAAGTATGAATATACAGATGATAAGGAAGACAAGGGTAAAACCCCTTTATCAGGAGAAGATGAGGAAAAGGAGTTTCCAAAGCTTCTTCTTAGAAATATGCAATACATTGCTAGAGAAATAATGGAGATGGGGATGGTGTTAGAATCTTGTAATTTGCAGTATCACAAGGTGACTGATTTTTTATTATATTTTTACTAAAAATAATATTCCATGGATATCATTTATTTTTAGAGAAAGAAAGGAAAATCGTGACTCTAAAGAGCTTCAAAGGGATCAATCAACTTTTATGTTCAGTAGGAGGAAGGAACTGTTGCTGATGAGGTGTCATGGAAACCAAAATTCATTTCTATTGTGAAACCAGCTCCAAAAATAGAAGAAAAGAGAGATCAAGCCTTATAAGTAATCCACTTCGAGGAGGAAACCTCCAATACATTACATAAATGAACAATTCTTGGATGATACAAATGAAAAAACATCCTTTCTATATATAGGAGTCCATGGGGCCACAATGTAATCCTAGTGGGGCCACAATGTAATCCTAGCCGACGTAACAATAATAATTTAAGGGCACAATAATAAAAATATGGGGGTTACAGGGGTACAACAATAACAATAAGGGGGTTACACTAACGAGAATAAGGGACTATACTAGTAATATAGGGACCTAACATGCTTCTCACCTTCAAAAAAGTGTTGTCCTCAATGCTTGAGTAGGTTCGGGTGCTTTTGTATAAAATTCTCATCCCCCCATGTAGAATCTTCAGTGGGTAAGTTCTTCCATTTGATGAGATACTCTGAAATTGATCGATTTCGTAGTTGTTGAGTTCTTGTTTCCGTGACTAATTTAGGTTCCAATATGGTTTTTCCTTCCTCATCAAGTTTTGGAAATATTGTTTGAACTGGAATTTTGTCCCCTATAACCTTTTTTAAGCATGAAACATGGAAGATTGGATGCACTCGCGAAGAAGCAGGAAGCTCCAATTTGTATGCCATAGTACTAATATTTTGCAAAACCTTGTAAGGACCATAGTACTTTGGCGATACTTTATTGTCCTTCTTAGCTTGTTTGAGGGAAATTTTTTTGTATGGTTGTAGCCATAAAAATACCCAGTCTCCCACATCGAAACTTCTCTCACTGCGATGTTGATCTTCCTGTTGTTTCATTCGATTGCGAAATTTAGGTTATCCTTTAAGGGTTGGAGAACTTCTTGTTTATGCTCGATGTGATCCTCCATAGCTTGAACCCTATAATTTTCCCTTAAAGAAGATGTGATGGATGGTGGATGATATCCATAAAGTGCCATTAATGGAGACATTTTTTCTGCAGTATGGAAGTAAGTGTTATACCACCATTCAGCGAGAGGTAACCACTTGACCCATTGTGCATGCTTATCAGATACAAAAAAACGAAGATATCCTTCCAAAAATTTATTCACTATCTCTGTTTAACCATCAGATTGAGGATGATAAGATGAACTATGAGCTATTTGAGTACCCAAACAAGAAAATAATTCTGTCCAAAAATTTCTTGTAAAAATTGGATCTCTGTCACTTCCAATAATATTTGGGTTTCCATGTAGCTTTTTAATTGTTTCCATAAATGCAGTAGCAACTGTACCCACTTTCAATGGATGAGATAATGCACAAAAGTGTGCATACTTGGTAAGTATATCAACTACCACCATGATGACACTCCTTCCTTTGGACTTAGGTAAACCTGTTATAAAATCCATTGAAATCTCCTCCCGACGTTGACTTGGAATGGATAAAGGTTGTAGAAGACCAGAGGTCTTAATTGTCTCAACTTGAGGAATATAAACAAATATAGATTTTTTTATTATTTCCTTTTGGGGTTTCCTGTTTAGACCATAAACAACTTAATAAAGGTGTTTTACTAAGTTATTTCACATAGTGAAAGCAATTTTACTTAGGGTAAAATTGGTCTTACATGGTGTACTTGGGGGTCCATCTAATGATAATAGGTTAGATAACCAAAAAACGGTGTAACAGTTTTGTCTTCAACCTTCAGAAATTATAGAGTGATAACAGATGGATAGACATAAGGAATCCCCTAAAGGGTTTCTACATGGTGAAGGCTCTGAAATTTCTAATCACTAGAGTGATCAACTAGTGAAGAAAGAGGTTTCCAAACGCTCTAGAATGCCTACATTCTTAGCATTGGGAAATGGAGGGTTTCAAGAACAAGAAAATCTTGAAGATTATTTCATGGAGTATGAGTCTCAATCTCAGAGATTCAAGGATCATTTAAATTTTCAAGAATTTTGTCAGATCAAGGACAATAGGAGACCTCGGTATGACAATAAAAGTGGAGGATTCATAAAGAATCGTGATCTACACTAGATTATGGGCATATTTTTCTTACCCAACTTTGATGGGTCATCAAAATTCATTGCCAAATCATGGGTAGAGAAGCTAGACATCTACTTCTAGCTAAACTAAGTACAGGAGATGGAGGCCATCAAGATAGCAGCTCTACACCTTGAGGGTGAGGCACATGATTGGTGGTTTCATGGCTGGTCTACATTGGTTCATGCCAATGTGAATGCATATTTAGAGTTAAAAAGGAGGTTGGTGGAGAAATTTGATCGAAGAGACCCGAAGGCACCTTTCATGGGGCTAGAAAATCTCAAACAATCAGGTAATCCAGAAACTTATATTTCTGAATTTAAAAAACTTTCTGTTATGGTTCTTGATTTAACTATAGCAAGAAGGGTCTATATGTTTATTGATTGGTTAGAAAAACCTCTTCATAGGTTGGTTAATTCTACCAAACCCACTACCCTTCAATATTCCATTGAAAGGGCTATAGATCTACAAGATGCCTTGCCTAAAGAAAAGGAAACATTTAAGAGAAAGTCCTCTTTTCCATCAAAAGGAAAAGATGAGAAGGCTTCTCTTTCAAAGGAGAGCCAAAACAAAGTACCTCTCAGTGATTATGTCTGAAGAGACTTGAGGAGAAGGAAACTTTGCTTCACATGCCAAGAATCATGGGCACCCAGACATAGATGTGTAGCAGGGAAGGCACACTATATAGAGGTATTTTTAGAGGATGAGGAGGATGAAGAAAAGAACTAGAAGGAGGTCACAACACTGGGATAGCAGGAGAGAATATACCACCACCAGTATGTGGGAATGGAGCATTTTCTCCAATTGGAGGGACTTTTGCATCATTGAGAGTAGTACCCAATTATCAGAAAACTTCCACACAAAAAATAGAGTTGGATTTGTGCAGTGGAAGCAAGGACCTAACAATTCCATCTATTATGCACATGATTTTGGCCCATCAGACATTACTGTTTTGTGGAAAACCACCAAGAAGGCCACTTGATCAGGAGTTCGTGAGGAATGTCTCACAACATGTTTCACTACTCATATGTCCAGGAGGAGTGGAAACATTGGGAGGTCATTGTACAGGGCATAGATTCTTAGGTAGACTCAAGGAGGAGGGAGACATTCTCCCACTATAATCATTACTCACTTTCACACCACATATTTCACTGAGAGAGGATGTTACAGGGATGGAGAATGGAACTATCACGGTGCAAGGAGACTATTCTTTGACTTTGGAGGCTCAGAAGATGTTCTCACTTGGGGAGAAATCTTCCACACATGGTAGAGGATGGTGGGAATTCATGCACGCATTGGCCAAACTCAGGAAGTTTTGGATAGGTGATAGCTTGCCATGGAAGAATAACCTCAAAAAACTTCAACCTTTACTTGGGCATGAGCAACTACATGAGGAGCAGCAGAGGGAGGATAACAACATCTCGGTATGTAAATTTGTCATGGGAAATGTCAAAGAGGAGGACAACCACATGAAATATGTTTTACATGACAGATCATCAACATTGTCACTAGGGAGGATAGATCCATATTGGAAATCCCAGTTTTTGGTGGATTATTCCAAGGATCTGTTTACTTGCATGACACTTTATGGCCAACTACTAGAGGAGGGATATTCAGTCCAAGAAGAGGTCATCTACTATCATGGTAGGATGTTCTTATCTAGAGCATCCAAGATCAAGGAGAAGTTACTACATGCAACACATGAAGATTTTCTCTTTAGCCATACTTATTCTATGAGAGCATACCATACCATCATGGAGGGATATACTTTGGAAGGCTTTGAAGAGGAGATGTATCAAAATTTGAGGAGATGCATGGATCATGTGGAGATGGAGGAGATACATAACCCTTTGATGGGGTTATCACAACCACCTATTTCCTCTTTGGGAAAGAGAGGGGATCTATCTGTGAGCCACTCCATTTATATGGACAAAGAATATGGTAAGGATCATGTTTGTATGCATAATTATTTATTTGATGAATATTTTCATTCCTTTACCATACATGTGTAGGCCGTTGTTCCAGGGGGGAGCATTCTTCCTTATAAACTTCATGGCCAACTTGGGCCATAAATAGTGTTGAGCATGGCCACTCACTAGGAGGATATAGGGAGATGAATTACCATTCAGGGTGCACTCCAAAGGCACCAAACATTTCTCACCTTCTCAAAGCATGTGAGAAGACTATGGCAGCAATTAAGTGGTGGGGAAACCACATACCAGATCATTATCTAAGGTAGTTAGGAGATATGTTGTGTTGGTTCCACATGTGGGACTATGATCCACCTCCATTATTGCATATGGTTGTTTATGTATCATTGGTTTTGATCCCATACATTGATGATGTCCTTATTTTTTTTATGGGAATGATTGGAGGAAGGATGGAAGGATTGAATGTGACCTTTAGGAGAGATATTCTCAATGTTTCTTATGCTTCATGTTTTAGGGAGAACATTGGGAAAACCATTATTGCTACATTGGATCTTTTGCTTCCTTATGAGATGAGTCATTCACATCCCATAAGAATTTGGGAGGAGCATTTCATGGGGGCATTGATTGGAAGACACTTGGATTATGAGGAGAGCTTATCACATGGAGGTGTCACCAATGGATGAGGAGAAGAGTTGCAGCACTCACCTTTTCAGTTTCTTGAGGATGAGAAACATTTGAGAGGGGAGGACTGCAATATTCCCAATTAACATGAGCTAGTTGGAATATTAATTTTTTATTTTGCTTCTTAATTTGATGAATAAGAAGGTATGGAGACCCATAAATCTCCTTAGTAGGAATAAAATCACTGCTAATGTGAAAGGATATCACTTTAGTGGCTTGATAAAGAACCCTTATCTGTGAAAAGGTGTTGGAGCATGAAGACTGGGTCAACTTTGACCAAATCAACAATGCTGTCATGGAGGAGTGGCATTCACTATGGGACAACACAGTTTTTGAGGGAGACTCCATGCATGGACGTAGTGCCTTTAATGAGTAGGTCCAAGGATGAGGAAGCTCACCACTTATATAAGGAATAGGATGGCAGCCATAGATCATTGTGTTATGTTTTGATATTTGGATTTTATGGTCTGTTTATACTTGTTTCTCTCTTCAGCTGTTTAGTTAAGATTGCAGTGTTTTTTAGCACAGGGTGTTCCTGAGTGGGAATCTCACCTCTATCCCTGAGGGACTTCTAGTGCCCACTTAGGAAGAGTATTTTCACTATATTCCACATTCAGGCATTAGGCCAAATCTTCAGTCTTATGGTACAATGCAGTTCCTATTGAGGTTGTATTGTGTTGCAGGTCAGAAGTTGTGGCGAGTTGATTTGGGTGAATTCTGAGCTAGATTTCATTGGAGGAAGGTTCCTTCTATTAAGAAAGACCCTGGAGCATCATTGATACATTTGGCACCAATCCACAGTGTTTTTGATCCATATTTTATGCAGGAATGCAATAGAATATAGATATAACCATAAAGAAAGAGATGCAGCGGAAACAATGCTTCATTTCATTATTATCGAATGACTGAAATATGCTTATAGACATAATGGAAATAAAATAACTAGGGCACTGGTAGCTTATCTCTAAGAAGAGATCTGGTGACTACATGCCCTTGAACTGTGTTACAATGAGGCTCGAGGGCCTATTCATTATTGAGAAACAAAGGAGAACTCTAATCGTCCAAAAACCTAACCCTAGGAGATGAAGCACCAAAACTATGGGCCCCGTTTGGGTAAATTGGTGTTTCAACTTCCCGAGGATGTAACTTCGGCATACAATCTTCGTTTGATGCGTATCATACCTCGTTAGAAACATCTATTTGAGGAGTATAACTTTCGGTGTGAGGAACATCGGTTCATGGTCCCATGTTTCTCTCGATGTTCCCAAAAAAACATCGTTTAGGATCTCAAAACGACTGCAAAAGTTCAGGACCCGAAAAACTACTAAAAATAGTAAGTTCTTCTACAACTTAAGAACTAAAATAAATGATGGTGGGGGTTCAAATGGAATAGGTGGGTGGCCACCAATATCTGCCTAGATCATTAAGGCCCCAAAATGGCTCCGAGAGTGCATGACCCGAAAACCTACTAAAAATAGTAAGTCGTGATGAATGTTAAAAGCGGCAAGGATTGATGGTGCAGGTCTAAATGGAATAGGTCGGTGGCCACCGATATCCACCTGGATAATTTTGTACCCTGGTCGCATTGGGGACATGAAAAGAAAAACAGAGAAAGAGAAGAATGCTCTGATACCACTGATCCATATTTATGCAGGAATATAATAAAATATGGAAATAGACATAAACACACAGATGTAGTCAAAATAATACTTCATTTTATTAAGAAAACAAATGACTGAAATAAAAAACTAGGGCACTATTTCGCACAGGGTGTTCTCGAGCCGGAATCTCACCTCTATCCTTGAGAAACTTTTAGTGCCCACTCAGGAAGAGTATTGTCACTATATTCCACATTCAAGCATCAGGCCAAAGCTTCAGTCTTATTGTAAAACATAGTTCCTATTGAGATTGTGGTGTGTTGCAGGGCAGCAGTTGTGGAGAGTTTATTTGCGTGATTTCTGAGCTAGATTTCATTGGGGGAAGGCTTCCTTCCATTGGGAGGCTAGTAATGAAGAACCTGGAGCATCATTGATACATGTGGCACCATGCCACAATGTTTTTATCCCGTACAACACAATATCAGTCTGGATCTACGTTATTCTAGGGAGGAGTTGTAGAGGTAGTTGCAGTGGGTAATTTGGGGAGTGATTTTTTCAGTGAAAGGGCCAGCCTTTCATCCAGAGGATCCATTGGAGGAGAGCATACTTATTTCCATATCAGCTTCAACCATAAATCTTTAGTTATTCTATTGCAGCATACTTTCAGACCTAGGGATGCAACTCATATTGTATTATTGGGTGTATTTCCCAGAAACCCTCTTGGGTTTTCTTGAAAGGTTGTTATAGAGGCTGGATCATCATCTTTTGTATCTCTTCAGGAATATATCATCGCTTTATATTTGTATGTTCATTTTTCTGTATTAGTGCTCTTAGGATTATGTTGTAGCAGTGTCTTCGACATTTTTATATAGTAGAAACACCTCATTCTTCAGGGATTTATCTATTGGAGGCTTGTTCTATCTTGTTGTATTATAAATGTTTGTTGCTGTTATGATGAATAAGAAGGCTCCATATTGGTCTCATTATTTGATGTCATGTTTACACTGCTATTTCCTGCATTTTTTTCTATATTCCTACTTTTCAATTTGGGAATATTATAGAAGGTTTGAACCCTGGTAGTTTGTTTTATTTAAAATATTTGCAAAAAGCGTTTTATGATCATTATAAAGAAAATTCTCCATCTTTGTCATTAGCTGAAAATTGTTGTGACCAATCTGAGGATTTCATACAATACCTTGTAAATATTGATGAATATTTAGGAAATTTGCATCTTGAGGATATCTTAGAAGAAATTCATGAATTTCATTCTCAAGTTAACTGTCATGATAACAAAGAGAAGTTAGTTGAAAATGAAATCCATCAAGAAATGAAAATAGATCCACAGGATCTCTCTGTGGAGACAAATGATAATTAATCTGCTCTTTTGTGTGAGGCTAAACAAGACATTCAACCTCATGATCAGTCTTCACAGGAGAAAGAAAACAATTGTTGTTCAATACAAAGAAAACAAAAACTCTCTCCTCCTTTAACTGAACAAGAAATCAATAAGATTATAAGCATGCAACCAACCTCTAAATTTTTATATAATGAAGAGATTATTTCTATTTGTTCTACTGCTGATTTATATACTGAAGAATTTCCTCATGAAGAAATAGAATAACATATTGATACTGATGATATTCTACCCTCTCAAGAAGGCCTATTGCTAAAAAGTGCTCCTATTCATCAATATGATGACCTTCAAATAGAATTCATCTACCTCAATCAAGACATATCAGGTTTTCTTGAGGAAAAAATAGTGGCATATAATGAGGATGCCATGTCAGATGACCATGAAGAATGTGTAGATAGTCCCTTTCAGAAGGATCCTAAGCATGAAAAATTGGAACAAGGAGCAGCCCTAGATGGAGTTTGTTATTTAAATCCTCATGGCCATGTATTGTTCCAAGATCCTTTTGTTGGTTTCTTAGAATCATATAAAGGAGTGTGCTATGCCAAGAATGGTTTGTTGCAGAGTTTAAGGAAAATTTTGAGCACTGTTGTTCAAAGACAAGTAAGATGTGAGTGGCCCTTTTTCTTTTTCATCCTACTCAAAAAAGTCAACAATTATCAATCATGTATCCATTTAATTGATTGCTTGCATTGGAGAAAGGAGTTAAATTAGTGTATATCTCATCTACAAGTTAGATTAGGGTAGGTAGGTGTGAAAATAAGCTCAACACTCTGAGCATATTTCATATTTTAGTTTAGATTGTTTTTCATTTTCAGATCAGTGTGTTTCGGACTTTAGTTTCAAAACAGTTTTGTTCTCACTATTCAGGTTTTCAAGGTGCAGCAGTATGTTCAGCTTGATGGATAGCTGTGGATATGTTAAATTTTACTTTCAGTTCAGGTTTTAGTATATTAATACGATGGTTGGCCAAGCATGTGGTCTATTTTTATAAGTCAAAATCAGGAGGAATAATCCAGTCAGTTTCCAGTTACTAAGTTGCCTCACACATCAAGATACAAGTTGTGGGATCAACACAATGGATCAGGCTACTAGTCTATGGTGTTCTTGACACCTCTTGAAGGAGCTTCCATCCCCAGTTGGAGCCACTATTAGACTCTTGTATTTCACAGTATCACTAGGTGACTGATTATTTTCTTAGGTCTTTCATACTAAAGATAATATTCCATGGCTATCATTTATTTTCAGGAACAATGGGAAATATTGATTGTCAATAGATTCAAAAGAATCTATGTGCCTTTCAATTCAGTAGAAGGATAAAATGTTGCTGATAAGGAACACAAAGAAGCAACAACAGAACTATCATTAAGGAAAACGAGAAGATTAGGAAATAATGCAGTAAGAGAAGAAGCAAAGAGGTAAGGAGGAGCATTATACCATTAGCGAAGACAAAGGAGTAGAGAGGAGCAACATTAGAATCAAAGGAATTAAAGGCAACATAGAAGCAGTTAAGGGAGAAAAATAGCAAAGGCAAATTTGTGAACACGGGGTAGTCATGAACGTGGGTAAAGTAGTGAATGAGTCAAGTATTCTATGAACAAATAAGAAACGAATGGGCACAACTAAAGAAACAAAGTCGGAAAACCATGACAATGGAGCAGTGAGGACCATTGGATCTGAGCATAAATCAACGGTGGAGATTCAATCGCATTTCGATCTGTTTTACAACTATAAGTTAAGAAATGTCAAGTTAAATCATTTAAGCTTTGATGCGATAAGTCACAAAAAATGTGAAATGTGAAGTGCAGGCTATGATGTGGCAAGATGATGTGAAAGTGACATGGAAGTGACGTGGTAGTGACGCAGAAAGTTGACGTGGCACGATGTTATAAAACCATCTCCAAAAATAGAAGAAAAGAGAGATCAACACCTTAGAAATCTACCACTTCAAGGGGGAAACCTCCAATACATTACATTAATTAACAATTATTGGATGATACAAATGACACAACCTCCTTTCTATATATAGGAGTCCATGGGGTCACAATGTAATCCTAGCCGACCTAACAATAATAATGTAAGGGCACAATAATAACAATATGGGGGCTACAGGGGTGCAACAATAATAATAAGGGGGCTACACTAACAACAATAAGGGGATACACTAGTATTATAGGGACCTAACATGCCCCTATCCTTCAAACAAGTGTTTCCCTCAATGCTTGATTATTTTTGGATGCTTCTGTATAAATTCTCATCCTCCCATGTGGAATATTCAATGGGTAAGTTCTTCCACTTGCTGAGATACCCTAAAATTGATAGGTTTGGTAGTTGTTGAGTTATTTTTTCTGTGACTAATTCAGAACTACTTACACTGCGATGTTGATCTTGATGTTGTTTCATTCGATTCTGCACCAAAGTTAGGTTATCCATTGAGAGTTGGATAATTTGTTGTTAATGCTCGATGTGATCTTCCACTAGTTTTTCATCCATACTAGCTTTCATTTGATCCTTCAAATCATCTAACTTAGCCTCCATTTTCTCTTTTAAACCATTTATCTCATCTTTGATTGCTCTTTTTAAGATTGAAAGTTGTTGCAGTTGGTACCGTAATATTTATATCTCATACTGTAATTCTTCCTGTTCATGCGTCATAGTATAGCTTTCTGAGGGATTAATAGGTGTATAATTTTTTATTGGAGGCATCATAGAACCAAATACTGATAAAAATTCTTCAATATTCCCTTGGAATCACTTCAAATTATTTTTCAAACAAACATTATGCAAATTTTAAAAAATGAATACACACCTTTTTCTTACTTTGAAGAGATCAATATTGAACCTAAATTATCTCTATGATTTCCAATCTTCAATATCTGAAATTCGGTCCTAAAGTAGCCCTTTGAATCTTCTTTTGAATTCCATGGGTTTGACCTGGTTTTGATTCTTCAAGGAAACGTTATGCCCAATCTCCCACAATGACCTAATTATGGACTAGTTAAGTAGAGAAAAATTGTACGGTGTGCCACGTGTCACTGTTTCCTCCTTCAGCTCTAAAATTGATAAAAAGGAAGCTACACTTTGTGTAGTTGTGGCCAATTTATACAAAATTAAAATCCAATCCTCAAAGGGAGAGTTATGATGATTTTCCCACGGGCACCTCTTTGATATTAAATTCAGGAGCCTGAACGAGCCCTAAATTCCACAGATTATATCACAGAAAATATTGTGAACCAAGATCTAAAACTGTTACATGAAGTTCCTCAATATTTTGGATTCTCTTTGTAAAAATTTCATCTTTTTAACCTTCGCAGAAACAAAGTTATAGAAAAAATTCCACGATGACCTATTTATGTGAAATTCGGGAGCCTGAAAAAACCTTAACTTCCACAAATCATATCTCCGAAAATACTGCGAACCAAGATCTGAAATTCTTACATGACGTTCCTCAGGATTTTAGTTTCGCTCTGGAAAAATTAACTTTTGAACCTTTGTATAAAAGAATTTATAGCGAAAATTCCACGATGACATGTTTAGAGCAGCGAAACCCTAGAATCCAAAGCTCTGATACCAAATGTTATGAAACCAACTCCAAAAAGAAAAGAAAAGAGAGATCAATGCCTTAGAAATAAGCCAATTCGAGGTGGAAACCACCAATACATTACATAAATTAACAATTCTTGGATGATACAAATGACAAAACCTCCTTTCTATATATAGGAGTCCATGGGGTGACAATGTAATCCTAGCCGAGCTAACAATAATAATGTAAGGGCATAATAATAACAATATGGGGGATACAGGGATACAAAAATAACAATAAGGGGGTTACAATAACAAAAATAAGGGGATACACTAGTATTATAGGGACCTAACACATGATGATGTAGACCTGGCTTGCATACCGCACATTGCAGATCACATAGGATAAGTTTATTGTTAAATGTTAAAAGTTGCGAAGTGTGATAAAAAGGCCTGGAAGGGGAAAAACCATTGCAATAGACTCATTCGTTTGTAAGAACTCTCTTACAGATGAATGAAAGGTGATGACGTTTTCCAGATTATTGTGTCATGTTCTGTGGTGAAGTGCTTCCCTTATGTAATTTTTCTTTCTCCCGTTTTCTCATAATGTTTTCTTTTCTTTACTATGGATAGAAAATTTTGTGTAGGATTTACCATGGGGTACCCTTCTCAGTATTGAAGTAGTACGTTATGTTTTCCTTTGAGATATAAATTTAGAATTCATATATGGTCTGCTCTACATTTACGTTGAACCTTAATCTCCTCCTCCTTTCCATTTCACAAGCTGTAAAGATCCATTGACATGGCTAACTTGCCTGGTTTCACCTAACCTTAGTTATTCATCCATTTGAATTTATTTGCACCTATTTAACTCCATAGCCCAATGCCCCCCTTCTGTTGCCTCAACCAAATCTTCAAACAGCCCCCTATGCACTAATAGCTACCCTAAAATGCCCCTATAAACAATGCCATATCAAATAGAGAGAACCCTCTCTGAGTCCAGGAAGGCTAGGTCCTGGACTCCGACTCAAAAGCGGTTTGATGTTTCACTCCGTGGTTCTTCCTTCAGCCTTCAAAATTACGGGGTGATAACAATGCCCCTTACAACCATTCCCATAGCCACACCTTCTACAACAAGTACAACAGATGGAGCTGAAAAACTCACCAAAGTAGTGCAAAATCTATCAATGCAGACAGATAAGATAAATAAGCTTAAAGATCAAGTGAAATTATTTTAGTATCATAAGTATAGGAGTGATTGCTCACATGCAGTTGAAGCCCAGGGAGCCCAACAACATTATCAATTTCCTTAATTCCAAAAATAGATACGAGCTGGATGACTTAGGAGTGGAGGACATGACAAAAACAGTTTTGTAGGTAAAGAAGGTTATTATAAATAGAAACTTGATTGTACAACTGGAAGAAAATTGTTACATCTTAGAGATAGTTGTAAAAATATTTTTTAGTAGAATAGAACCTCTAACTCAGAAAGGTCTTCCTTCCTTGTTTGTAATCAATGACAAATTAATGAACATAGAGGATTATGTAAAGAAGTTGAATGAAATTTCTCGAGACACATCAAAATTTTCAAATATCAATGGCACTATGACATGGAAAGCTTTCATGGAGGCATTGGCTCATGACCTTTTCATCCAAAATGAGGTAAACCACGTTCTTGTGGTAAAACAAAATTTTTCTAAGTATACCAAAGTGGATGAAATCTACAGGAAAGTCATCAAGTTAAATATTCCTGATGAAGATCGATGGGATAAGTTAACTGATTTTCAGGAGAAAAAATTAATGAATAACATTCATCTCAATGCCAGCACATACAACAACACATCAACCAACATTAAAACCAGCGCAACCTACAAATTGACTTACTGAGCAACTAATTCCTTGAAAGAAGTGCTAGAATGTTAGATCACCCACATTGAGCCTTTTTTTGTGATGGTTAGAGTTTATTGTTAGATTTAGGCTAATAATACACTGTCTATTGAGGCAACATTGATTGTAATTAATTTTGTAAAATTTTAGTATAAATACTTCATTGTTTGAAGTATTAGAGGTTGATTTCTAAACATATTTTTCCTACTTCGCAATTGTAAATTCCAAGTTTTGCTCGAGCATCAATAATACAAAGACTTCTTTCATGATTCATGTGGTGTAATAACTGGTGAACTGTTTCTATTGTTTCTTTGTTTACCACTGTTATTTCCTTTTTCTGTTTATCAAAATTCTTAATTGTAAAACAGAAAGTGTGATGAATAGGACATGTTATTTAAAACACCTTATTCTGGATGCTTTTACAATTTAAATGTTTTCCACTTGAAGTTAGATTGAAAAATACTTAATTTCTTTTCAGTCTCAACTGAAATTCATTTTTCTGCCATATTCATTTAAAATATTAAAGAATCCAATGAATGCAACCTAGATTTCCCTGTTATAACTCTTTTAAAAATTTATGCAAAATCTATTTTTATGTTTTGACTCCATTTCCCAATTGGAATATAAAGATTTAATCAACCAAATCAATAAAAAAAAAAAAAAAAACCAATTACAGTCATAAATAACCTAATATATATTGAAAACAAAGTTAAATATTAAAGAGAGATCCCTCTTTGAAGCTGGCAGGGCTAGATCTAAGCTTCCAAAGTGTTTTTTATGTTGTCCTTTATGTTTATTATACCAAAATTTTAAATTATAGAATGATAACATAGCTAAATAGTATATTCATGACGTTCTAAGAAATAACACAACGATAATTTCCATAATAATGATAAGGAATGACACAATAACAATTTCCATAATAATGATAAGAAATGATACAATAAAAATTTCCATAATAATGATAAGAAATGACACAACCACTAATATTTGAAGCCTCGTACCTATCATTGTCATGTGGAGTTGTATATGTTGGCATCCTAAACCATTCATGCCTAAGAGATTCCTCTGTTGTTATTCATTGTGCTTCATTGAACCATAATCAACTTCAAAACAACAAAATGCCAAGCACTATTTAGTATTTATTAATTTGAGTACTATTAATTTGAGTACGGCTCACAAGACACCCACCATAATGACTTTTATTGATGGGTTAAGCCACTAGCCATAACGAATTTTATTGATGGGTTAAAGTTGTGGAAGTAGTGGTGGAACGAGATCACTATCACCGACCCATGAATAGAGTTCCTTCCTTGTGCAGATTTTCTTTCATTAATAAATAACGATGGGCAGCGAGATAAGGAAAAATGTCACGCTAGTGGAGTTAAGTTATTGGACATATGTCACAACCTAGTAAAAATGGTCGACGAAATGGGGAAGTGAATGGATTCAAAAGAAAGGCCTATCGACATAAATAAAGTAAAAATATAAATATGAATCTCATGGTTTTATGAATGCTAATTTTTATACATTAAATTAAATTTCTATATAATTTTGTTAGCTATCATAAGAAAAATTAAAGTTCACAATACTTATTAATATTAATAAGATAAGTTCCATAATATAATTTAGTCATTTTGCATTGTGCTCAAAGTTAGTTATTTCTTTTCATTAAGGTTAACATCACCAAAACTTTGTCTAAGTCTTGTACATTTATTATTATCTTAATCTACCTTTAACAATTTTAAATCGCTTTGGTATTTTATGAATTTTTCTTTAGCACATAGCTAGTCTTCTTACAGGTAGTCTCCAACAATTAATTGCGACAATTGATCTTCTATTGTGTTTCTTTAGTTATTAAATGATTCAATTCCCTATGCTTCAACTCCCCTCCTTGTCTGCTTAGTCGACATGATTTCTTCATCATCAAATACCATGATACAGAGCTCCCTTATTGGTCTGACTGTAACTAACAAAATAACATTGACAAGGATCCCTAGTAATCTTTCAATCCATCGTGTTCCTTTTCATCAGCATATAAACAATAGTAGTGGACCCTAGTCTTTTCCATATATAAGAGGACTTTGTCCTTGATATTTTTTAGTTTATTATTCTCTATTGATAAATGGAATTGGTTTAACCAACTTCCTCATGCAATCCCACCTCTGATTTCCTTAGTTAAATTCTAATCAATCCCATTTAATATTAGCTACCCTAATAGAATAGGTGTCCTACAACATTTGTAAAAGTAATTATATATCTCGAATGCTTTTGTCTCCTAAAAGACTTTCTCTTTTGATATATCTTGCCACTTTGTACCATGTGATTTACCTTTGGAAAATATTCTTCACATATACCTCCAAAATTTCATTTGGTTCTAATATCAACTTTCATTCCACATTGGTTAAAGGTATCTTTGTTTGAGAACCCCCCTCATTACTCAATTTATTTTTAAGCACGAGACATGAAAGAAAAAATCAATTTTTTGATGTTCGAAATGTATGGTCCATAAACAATATCACCCATTTTTGCTAATACCCTATAGGATCCATAATACTTTGGTTGAAGCCTGTTTTTACGTATGATAGTTGAAGAGTTCACTATTTGTAGTATTCCAATTCGATTTCAATATTCTAAACTTATATATGAATGTGTATATATTTAATTCGAATATTATTTTCAATAATTTGTTTATGTATATATGTATATATGAATATGACATACCTTGTTAAATATAGCAAAAAAACTAAAAGCAAAATAGATTAAGTTTCATTTTTTAAGGGTGGTTCACGAACACTGGGTGGCTGCTACATCCATGTAGATCAACCCGAAGGTATCTACACATCAGCCAAAAAAGCACGGAATAACCCCAAGGGCATCAAGAATACTTGACCATGTGACCTCAGAACTGGTGAGGTACTTAGCAACGGGAACTCGACCAACTGAGTTAACCCTTGGGGCTAATGAAGTGTTTTCATTACCTTCACTAATTATATATTTACATATTTAGTTAAACCAAAGTACAATAAAGATTTCATAAGAACCATACATTAAAAAATTAACTATGAATGAGTTTTTGTCAACTTTACCACCTGAAATAAAATATAACTATATTTCTACAAAATATTCACAAAACTCACATCTCAGTCAAAGAGGAGTAATTTGCCTAAAATAATATTAACTAAAGTAATATGTAAATAATATCAGCTAATTATTCATGATATCATGCAAATCCATCAAAATGACAAGAATGGAGGTTATTATTTCAAATAAAGTCTCATTAATTAGCTTCATTATCTCTCTCCATTTACTATGTTCTCTTTGTTATCATGCCTTGATTAATTTTCAACTTTTTTATTTTTAATTTAAATTTTCATCTTGTATTCATATTTTCTTTAGTGGCCATCTCCACATGATGATATTAAAATCAATGAACAAAATTCCTCTAGTCCGAAAAACCATTAATAAGATTTTTAAAACATATTTCTACAAAACATTGTTTATCTTTGATATTTCTATGAATTTCTACCATACCACCTCTACCTTGTAAGAATCAATAGTAGCAACCAAATCTTGGTTAAAAGTACCCCTTCCACTACCCAACCATGTTACAAAATCTAGATGTAGTGATTGTACTACGAACTTTTTTTCCACCAAAGCATCATCCCTTGGAAATAATCGACCTCTACCTTGTAAGAATCCATAGTAGCATCATATTATTGGTAAAAACTATCAATTTTACTACCCAACCATATTACAAAATATAGATGTGGTTATTGTACTATGAACATGTATCCCTCTATACCATCATCCCTTGGAAATAATGCATCTCTAAGCTTGTTACATGTTGGTTTAACATAAATATCCTAGATAGTGTAGACATTTCCAATAAAGTATGATTCCATGACATAGTGTGTGGGCTAATTTATATTGAGATTGATGTTTATGTGTTGTATTATGATGTCCACGAATTATTTATTAAGTACACAATGTTCACAAAAGGCTTGTCCAAGTAAAGTTAACACATTTTGTCGATAATTTATCCTTGGATCCCAATATTGTTTTCCTTCTTTGTCAATCATGTTCCTCCATAATGGAATGTATTTTTTCCAACTAAAATGTCATCGAATTATTTCTCTGTGGAATATCCAAATAGAGCGTGGCTCAATAGCAAATGATAATAATATAACTTGGTAATCCAATAGGATTCAATTGGATATTGTTGAATTTCCACGACCCTGGATCTAGGTTAGAATCTTAGAATCACTAATGCTACCAAACCAAAAATCTCAACGAATGCTACTTTGCACATCAGAATATAAAATAACAGTAGACATTTTTTAACAAAATATAGTACAATAATGTACATCAACCCAATATTTGTTATATTAAACCAACTTAGTAATACAATTGTTATGAAACCATCTCACAAAGTAGAAAAAATGATAGATCAATGACTTAAAAATTAGCCTCTTTGAGGGGGAAACCTCCTTTACATTACATAAATAAACAATTCTTGGATGATACAAATGACAAGACCTCCTTTCTATATATATAATTCAAATGGCTCACAATATAATTAGAGCCTACATAACAATAATAATTTAAGGGCGCAACAATAACAATAGTGGGCTTTTATAGGGCACCATAATAACAATATGGGGACTACATGGGCACAAAAATAACAATAAAAGTGGGGTGCACTAACAATATAAATTAGGGGATACACTAGTATTATAAGAGCCTAACATGCCTCTATCCTTCAAAAAATTGTTGTCTTCAACGCTTGAGTAATTTTTTATGCTTCTGTATAAATTTCTCATTCTCCCATGGGGAATCTCCAGCAGGTAAGTTATTTCATTCGATGAGATACTCTGAAATTGATCGATTTCGTAGCTATTTGGTTCATGTTTATGTAGTTTCTTGAGGTTCCAATATGGTTTTTCCTTCCTCGTCAAGTTTTAGAAATATTGTTTGAACTAGGATCTTGTCACCTATAACCTTCTTTAAGCATGAAACATGGAAAACTTGGTGCACTCGGGAAGATGCAGGAAGCAACAATTTGTATGTCATAGTACCAATATTTTGCAACACCTTGTAAAGACCATAGTACTTTGGCGATAATTTATTATCCTTATTATATTTCTTAATGTACATTTTTTTTTATGGTTATAGTTGTAAAAATACCCAGTCACCTACATAAAAACTTATTTCCATGTGATGTTGATTTGCCTATCGTTTCGTTCGATTTTATGCCAGAGTGAGGTTATCCTTTAAGAGTTGGATAAATTTTTGCTGATGATAAATTTGATCTTCCACAATGTTATCACATTGTCATTCTAATATATATATATATATATATATATATAAAACGCTAGCAACAGGAGTGTGGCTGCAAAAAAAGGTTAATTTAAAAATATGGTTTTTCTTGTAAAGGTCAGTAAATTCGGTAGCATTTTCTGAATAGCTGGAAATAAATTTAGTAAATATGAAGGAGGAATTTTTCAAAAACAGACCTATTTAAAAAAAAACTATCTCAACTTTCTAGCAACTATTACGGTTTCAGAGTTTCGAGTGAATGACTGGACCTAGTTTTCAAGAATCTGTGAGGGAAAAGCTCATGTGCAGTTCGTGACTTGGATGCCACCTAACCAAATTTGACTTATTGTTACTTATATTCATTTCCATCAATGAATCCAGCAACAACATTATCCTTAGATGCAGATAGGCTTGGAAATTTTTACATACATGAACTTGAAGATATTTTAGATATCTCATATTATTGTAATTAATATAGAGACTATTATTTTGGAAACAATTTATGTAAGTTCTATAAAAAATTTTGTGAAGAATTAAGAAGGGTTGGATTTTATTTGAAAACATTTTCATTCTGGTGTAATTGAGTAGTCCTAAATATATTAAAGTTTTTAATGAGCATTTTTTAAGAACCTCATTTGTTGTAACTCTCTGCTAGTTTCTTCTGTGTTATAAAAATCTTTCTTTCATGACAAAAAATATCAGAATCTGAGATAAAAATTCATTGTTTCTCCTTTCTTGTATTTATCAACCATTACTATACGTCTTCCTCAATCATTTATATACTCTATCTCATTTCAATATTTTCTTCCAATTTCTAAAATAGTCAAAGGATTTATAGTTATCATGTCTTTTATGGTATGGTCATTAGATCTGTAGAATTTTCATAGACTAAACTCCATTCCAAATGGTATGTTTTGTAAGCAAACCAACCAATTTCGTCCTATGAACTAAATCTTTCCATATATATTAAAAGTAAAACCTTATACTATAGTGACCTTTGGGTAGTTGTTTTTTAAGGAGAGATCCCTCTCCAGGTTGAATGGGTAGCTTTCATCCTAAAAAAGGCTCAAGTTTACCTTATGGTTTTTCATGCAACTAGGTTGTTCCCCTATGTGATAACAGACTTCTTGAATCTTATAATTTTCTCTTTAATATGATGTGATGAAAGGTGGATGATATCCATAAAGTGCCATAAATGGGGTCATTTTTGTTGCGGTATGGAAGGAAGTTTTATACCACCATTTAGCCAGAGGTAGCCACTTAACCCATTGTGCTTGTTTATAATATAGAAAGAAACAAAGATATCCTTCCAAACATTTGTTAACTATCTCAGTTTTCCCATCAGATTGAGAATGAAGAGATGAGCTATGAGATCATTGAGTACCCAGACAAGAAAATAATGTTCTCTAAAAATTTCTTGTAAAAATGGGGTCTCTGTCATTTAAAATAAAATTTGGGGACTACATGGGCACAAAAATGACAATAAAGGAGGGTACACTAATAATAGAAATCAGGGGATACACTAGTATTATAAGAACTACCATGTTGTTATCCTTCAAAAAAGTGTTGTCTTCAATTCTTGAGTAATTTTAGATGCTTCTGTATAAATTTCTCAGTCTCCCATGTGGAATATTTAGCCGGTAAGTTCTTCCATTTGATGAGATACTTTGAAATTGATCGATTTCGTAGCTTTTTCGTTCTTGTTTATGTGGTTGCTTCAGGTTCCAATATGGTTTTTCCTTCCTCGTAAAGTTTTAGAAACATTGTTTGAACTGGGAGCTTGTCACCTATAACCTTCTTTAAGCATGAAACATAGAAAACTCGGTGCACTCGGGAAGATGCAGGAAGCTCCAATTTGAATTTTGTATGTCATAGTACCAATATTTTGCAACACCTTGTAAATACCATAGTACTTTGGTGATAATTTATTATCCTTATTATCTTTCTTGATGTACATATTTTTTATGGTTATAGTTGTAAAAATACCCAATCACCTATATCAAAACTTATTTCCTTGTGATGTATATTTGCCTATCGTTTCGTTCGATCTTGTGCCAGAGTGAGGTTATCCGTTAAGAGTTGGAATTTTTTTTTCTAATGATAAATGTGATATTCCACTATGTTATCATAGTGTTATTCTAAAATATAAAAAAAATGCTAACAACGGGAGTATTAGTGCAAAAAATGGTGAGTTCAAAAATCTATTTTTTCTTGTAAAGGTCAGTAAATTCAGTAGCGGTTTCCGAATAGCTGGAAATAAATTTAGTAAATAGGAAGGACGATTTTGTCCGCAATGGACCTATTTAAAAAAACCTATCTCAGTTTTCTAACAGCTATTATGGCTTTGGAGTTTCGAGTGGATCACTAGACCTAATTTTCAAGAATATGTGAGGGAAAAGCTCATGTACAGTTCATGACTTGGATGCCACCTAACAAAATTCGACTTTTTGTTCCTTATATCCATCAATGAATCCAGAAACAACATTATCCTTAGATGTAGATAGGCTTGGAAAGTTTTACATACATGAACTTGAAGATATTTTAGATATCTCAGATTATTGCAATTAATATAGAGACTATTATTTTGCAAACAGTTTATGTAAGTTCTATAAAACAATTTGTCAAGAATTAAGAAGGGTTGGATTTTATTTGAAAAAATTTGCATTCTGGTGTAACTAAGCATTCCTAAATATATTAAAGTTTTTAATGAGAATTTTATAAGAAACTCATGTGTTGTAACTCTCTGCCAATTTCTTCTCTGTTATAAAAAAATTTCTTTCATAACTAGAAATATTAGTATCAAGGATAAAAATTCATTGTTGCTCCTTTCTTGTATTTATTAGCCATTAGTATTCGTTTTCCTCAATCATTTATATACTCTATCTCATTTCAATCCTTTTCCTCGAATTTCTAAATAGTCAAAGGATTTTCTGTTATCATGACTTTTATAGTATGGTCATTAGATCTGTAGCGTTTTGATAGAATAACTCCATTCCCAATGGTATGTTTTGTAAGCAGCCCAACCAATTTCATCCTATGAACTAAATTTGGCCATAGATCTTAAAATAAAAACCTTATACTATAGTGACCTTTGGGTAGTTGTTTTTTAGGGAGAGATCCCTCTCCAGGTTGAAGGGCTAGCTTTCATCCTAAAAGAGGTTCAAGTTTACCTTAGGGTTTTTCATGCAGCCAAGTTGTTCCCCTAAGTGATAACACACTTCTTGAATCTTATAATTTTCTCTTAAATATGATGTGATGGAAGGTGGATGATATCCATAAAGTGCCATAAATGGGGTCATTTTTGTTGCAGTATGGAAGGAATTTTTATACCACCATTCAGCCAGAGGTAACCACTTAACCCATTGTGCTTGTTTATAAAATACAAAGCAACGAAGATATCCTTCCAAACATTTGTTAACTATCTCAGTTTTCATATCAGATTGAGAATGAAAAGATGAGCTATGAGATAATTGAGTACTTAGACAAGAAAATAATTATGTCTAAAAATTTCCTCTAAAAATGGGATCTCTGTCACTTACAATAATATTTGGGTTTCCATGTAGCTTTTGAATTGTTTCCATAAATGCACTAGCAACTATACATGATTGAAATGGATGAGACAATGCAAAAAAGTGTGCGTACTTTCTAATATATCAAATACCACCATGATGGCACTCTTTCCTTTCAACTTGGGTAAACCTGCCATGAAATCCAATAAACCTCCTCCCAACATTGACTTGGAATGGGTAAAGGTTGTAATAGACCCGGGGTATTAATTGTATCCACTTTATTGTTTTGGAAAATTAAACATTCCACCACATACTTTTGAATATTAGATTTAAGGACATAAAAAAAATCATTCTTGACCATATGGAAAGTTTTTAAAAATCTCGAGTGCCCTCCTAAGGGAGAAGTGTGCAATTTCAAAAGAAATATATTTTGTTTGAGTTGGAAATTCTTACAAAGATATAAGCAATATGTGTACCATAATGAATAATTTTTCCAACTAAATGTATCAAATGTATTGGGATCTTGCTACAATTTTTGAATGAGTGTCCACATTTCATCATTCTTCCATTCATCCCTTGTTTCAGTTATCAATTCTGGTTGGATAATAGAAATGGCACAAATCAATGCTTCCGCATCCTCATCTTTTCTTGAGAGTGTCTCCAACAACATTTTTATTCCCTTTTTGTAGATGATTTCAAAGTCATAACCCAACATATTTGTGACCCATTGTTTATGATCTTCTTAAGGTAATATTTGTTCCAAAAATTATTTAAGACTATCATGATCTATTTTGACCTTAAAGTGTATTCCCATTAGGTAAGGTCACCATTTCTTTAGTGCATGTTGTTTTGCAATATTTCATTCTCATAAATAGGTTTTTGTAAACACTTTTGTTTGATTGGATGACTTTCAAAATAAATGGGTCTTCCTTATTGCATAATACCAATTCCATTTCCTGGGGCATCACATTCTACAATAAATATTTTTGTGAAGTCTGGTGTAGCTAAGCCCGGTGCTTGGAACATTTCCTCCTTAAGATGCTCAAAGTCCTTAGTTGCTTATGGAGTCCAATAAAATGCATCTTTCTTTAGTAATGTTGTTAGACGTGTTGTTATTCTCCCATAATTATTAAAAAAAGTGGGACAATACCGCGTCAACCCAAGAAATTCTCAAAGATGCTTTATGGTTTTGGGGATTTCCATTCCTTAATGGATTTAATTGTGTCAGGGTCTACTTTAACACCTTCATGAGATGCAATATGACCTAGATATTCCACCTCCTATACTCCAAAGGAATATTTGGAGGCTTTTTCATATAATTGTTTCTCCACTAATATTTTGACCACCCTGTCAACATGTTGAACATGATCCTTCCAAGACTTGTTGTAGATTAGTATATCATCAAAAAATACTAATACAAAAATTTCTAAGGAAGGGTTTGAAAATGGAGTTCATCAAAGCTTGAGATGTAGAGGCTGCACTGATAAGGCCAAAAGGAATGACCAAAAATTCATAATGACCCTCATGAGTCCTAAATGTTGTTTTCAGAATATTTTCAATGTTCATTCTAATTTTATGATATTCTGAACGAAGATCCAAGTTTGTGAAGTAAATTTCTCCATGTAATTCATCCAAAAATTCATCAATGACATGAATGGAAAACTTATCTCTAATAGTGAGATTTTTGAACTCCCTATAATTGAGACACATTCCCTATGATCTATCCTTCTTATGCACCAATACTATTGGAGCATAGAAATAACTTTGTCTAGGTTGAGCTATACCATCCTCAAGAATTTCTACAACCATGCATTCAATTTCACTCTTTTGGGCACAGGGATGTCTGTAATTCATGATGTTTGGAGGAACACTTCCTAGAATAAAATGAATAGAATGATCATGATCAAGAATAGTTGGGAGGAATTTGGGAGTCTCAAGTATCTTGGAATGATTCCCAATTTTTTTTGGAGATACGAAGAAGTAGATTATTTCAATGTTAGAACCTCTAGTGAGAATAATCATTGTTATGTCTTTAGAAGCTTTGCCATGTCAGTGGAGTTGATTATATTTCCATATTTCCCTGTGATACCCCTTAATTCAACTTCCTTTCCTTCCCAAAAGAATTTCAATAAAATTTCTTGAAAATTAAAAGCTAACGTACCCAAAGATTGTAACCATTGGACTCTTAGTACAATATCGGCACCACCCATTGTAGTGGAAAGCAGTGGAATATTCAATACATATTCCCCCATGGTTATCTTGATATTATGGCACTTTCCAGAGTAATTTATAGTTCCTCCATTTGCAGCCATCACTTGACACTCTAGTGCTACATATAGGAAGCAATTCAATTCCTTAGCTATCTTACAATGAATAAAAATATGGGTACTACCCGAATCAATCAACACTATTACATTTTTTTTCTTGATATGTCCTTATATCTTGAGAGTTTTAGGAGTGGTAATTTGTTCCAATACATTAAAATATATGGTTGGATTTGTTTATTCATTATCTAGGGTTGGTTTGTGGTGTATATCCTCTTCTTTTGACGTTTATTGTGCCTTTTATTCCTTCTCTTCACAATCTATGTAAAATACTTTCTTCTTAGTGCACTTATGACCCTTAATGTATTTTCTATTACAATTGTAACAAAGCCCTTTTTCTATTTTTTCTTACAATTTTTGTGGTGTCAAACTTGTAGGTTTTGGAAGGCTAGGAGGAGCAACACTTCCATCTTTATAGTTGTGAGTGGTAGACTTCTTTGTTGCCATAATTTTTCTTTCAACTTTTCCTTCCACTCTGAATGCCTTCTCCAATGAATCAAGTTCCCAAAGGTGAACCTCATGTTCGATGTTATTCTTTAAAGAACCTATGAAGACATCAATCATATGTTTCTTTAGAATATGATTTACCCTTATATTCAATTTTTGAAAGTCCTCAATGTGCTCTGCCATTGAACTCTATTGTTTTAAATTTATCAATTGGCTAAATAAGGTGTTGCTCTTTGAATCCTCATGATATGATATCATATACTCTATAAAAATTTACCAAGATACAAGTGGTTTATGAAAATAAATCCATCAATACCATACAAAGTAACTGGGTTCTAAATATAAAGTTGCAATGCGTACCTTTTGTGAGCGTTGCACATCATGGGGATCAAAATATTGGTCTGTCTGTAGTATTCGTATTACCATATCCTTGTCATCAAACTTCCTCATATCGATATTTGTAATGTGGTTGTTCTTAAACCCAACATTGGAGTCTCTAAAATATTAATTAAATTTTCGTTTTTCCTCCTCGTGATTTTTATGGGTTACTTTGTCACCAGAAAATTTTAAGGATGGAAAATTTTCTTGAAGTTTAAAAAATTGGCGAATCTCATGAGTCACTAATATGCAAACCCTAAAAATTTTATTGATATATTTGTAAATTTATTCAAAATTATAATGATATTTATATATTGTCTATATAATTTTGGCGATTTTTAACGTAAAATAATTTTATATTGTAAAATTTGGGTGAATCATTTTTATAAAAAAATGGAAATTGGAAAATCTTTTTTTTGGAAAAACCATGGAAAATTAGCCCACCTGCGAATATTATCCCCTAAAATTTTTCATGGTCACCATTGGGAAGCCTTTCTTGCAAAAACTTTGTCAAAAATTCCTTCAACGTTCCATGTATTCTTTCAAACATTCTATGTATTCTTTCAAACCATATATCATAGCTTCCATGCCATCCTTCAAACATTCCATGACTTCTTTTAAGCCATCCATGTCCACTTTTAGCTCATATTTGGTTGCTCTTTGTGAGAGTGAATTTTTTTGCACTTGGTCCCCTAATTTTGATATATCATGCTGCAATTATTCCTATTCATGTGTCATAGCAGGGTTTTCTGAGGGCTTAAAGGGTGTGTAATTATTTTTTTGGGAGGAATTTTAGAACCCATTATTGATATATATGCTTCAATATTCCTTTACAATCACTTCAAACTGGTTTTTCAAACAAATGTTATGCAATTTTAAAAAGAATACACACCTTTTTATTTCTTTTAGGATCTCGATATTGCAATAATTGTAGCTCTATAATTTTATATCTCCGTGGTCTAAATTTTTGTCTTGTTCTAGCCCTCTGAATATCCTTTCCAATTCCACAAGTCAGAAAAATATTGGATTATTCAATATAAAGTTATGCTAAATCTCCCACAATAACCTGATTATAGATTGATTCAACAGAGATAATTTGTACAGGATTCTAGGTGTCAACGTTTCAACATTTGCTATTCAAATTGCTACAGGAGAAACTATAGGCTGTGTTGTTTCAGAAATTTTTTATAGAATTAGTATATGATTCTTGAAACGAAAGTTATGGTGATTTTTTGTAGGTCACTTGTTTGAAATGACATTATGGATCCTGTAGAAACCCTAATTTTTTTGGATCATATATCCAAAAATAAATCGAACCAAGGTCTGATATTAGTACATGATGTTCATTAATATGTCCTCTCCAAGTGGTTGCAATTTTGGCCTTTGAAGCATCATAGAAAAAAATTTATAGCGAAAATTTCAAGATTAACTGTTTGAATAATAAAAACCCTAGAATCCAAAGCTCTTATACCAAATCTTATGGAACTAGCTCACAAAGTAGAAGAAAAGATATATCAATTACTTAAAAATTAGCCTCTTCGAGGGGGGAACCTCCTTTGCATTTCATAAATGAATAATTCTCAGATGATACAAATCACAAGACCTCCTTTATATATATAGGAGTCTAAGGGGTCACCATATAATGACAGCCTACATAACAATAATAATGTAAGAGCATAACAATAAAAATAATAGGGGGCACACGAACAATAACAATATAGGGATATGATAGTATTACATGGACCTAAAAACACCAGTCTTAGGGCTCCCTTACAAGGGACATAAGATACAATGACAATAGTTTTTCAATATCTATGTCTCATCTCGTCCTACTGGTCTGTCACTCCCATTCTACGCTTTAACTACCCCTTATTCCATTAAAGGATAACATATCAAGTCTTCATGTTGGTGAAGTTTTCGACTTATCACCTAAAAGTAGCTTCTGCTACAATGAAAAAAGACAAATCCAATATGCTCTTCTAGGTTGGGTAGTGCCTAAGCTCCAATCTACATTATAGTAGCCTCTTTTTTCCATAAAAGAGATACACATAATCTCAAAAAATTCACCCAACCTTCATTTGTCAACATCACTAAATGACGGCTTTTCAAGGGCTAATTAAGTTAGCCAACATGTTTCCCTCCACCAATACAATGGAACCAAATCCAGTCACTACAAGATCTACTCCTATTTTAGGTATAAAACTTCCCAAGTCAACCTCAACACATGGCACTCACAAGCTACTCATAAATCTGATCCTACTAGCATATTTTCAACACAAACACCCCATGCAACATATACCTTTTCCTAGACTGATACACTGTTGTAGTTTATATTTGGTTATGAAACCTATTAGCCCTCTCAAATATTTCATATTGAGGAAATTATATGACGTATAATTTTAGCATTAAATGATTAATCTGGGATCGTAAGACTTAGAGGCAGAAGTGCAGGATCAGAGCATCTAACCTAAACTAGAGTAACAAATAAAATTATTGTCTGAGTACGGAATCACAACTAAAGAAAATAGGTGTATAAAACTAAATCCAAACCTTAATCACTAGTCTATTTAGATCATAACTTGACTAATTCAAATAGTAAATAAAACAAACAACTAATATTCAAGCCGCTTCAAAATTAAAATATCATAACCTAAGACATACTTTCTGATAACTTTAGGAATTTTGATTCAATACTTAAAAATATCTTGAATTGAAATCTATAACTAAAAACAAATAATTCTATTATATACTCTTTCTTAAAACAATTCAATTGCAACTAATCTAATTCCCATGATCACACAAATAAATAATCCTCGAAACTTATCTCGTAATCCTATCTAGTTTACACCTTCAATTCTACAAAGCTTGAAAACCAAAAGGAAACTTCAATTAATTATTCTATTAGGGAGTCTTATATAAAATGAAAGAGTGATATCCTATGATCTATTCCAATGATGATCAAAACATAAATAAAATAAATGTTGTGAAAGGAATTGAAATGAATATGCTATGAATAGTTCTTAAACTATGAATTGACCGATCTTTAAATCTGGAATATGTAATTGAAACTAAAAGACATCACTCACAAATAAAGACTGAAACCCTAACTTAAAATTAATAAATGAAATTATTAACCTCTATCTACTACCACACCAACTATACTGAATGTGAAATCTTAAAATTGATTCTATACTTAACACAGAAAACTGAATTCCATCATCGTAACTTAGAAAACTTATAGTAATGCTCACGGTGTTTCAATCCTTCTCTTATTGTATTGGATCTGCAATCAATGGAATGTGAAACTAAATTTATCTAAGCATGTTTATATAAATATGAAACTACAGGATTCGAGAATACACAAAGCATAAACTCATAACGAATCCTTCCGCATCCTTGAATTAAAGTGCCTTTCAAATAATCCTGCGTGATGCAATTACATTAAGAAAACGAGTGACATGCTAAGAATAATCATCCAACAAACCTTTGCAGATATCTATCAATCGAGAAGTGAAATATATCATTGTAAGTTTAGATTTATAAAACATAGCACAATTTTAAGTACATAACAAAATTAACAATTCAAAAATCCATGGAATTATACTGTTAAATAATTAATCAAACACAAATCTAAGATCTATGTTGGTTGCAAAACTTGTTGCCAGGTGTGGTGGGCACTTTCCACTCCTGGAGCAAGTTATATTAACTCAATTCTATTAAAAAATAAAATACTATAATACTTATAGAGATTAATGCCAAATCAAAATGATGTATTAAAGGTTCAAAATATAAATGGTGCATACATCATCATTGTTGCTCCTATTATTGTAGCTACCTATTACATATAGTTTCTACCCTATGATCCTTTTCTCTCCTCTCTCCAAGAATTGACAATACTAGAAATGAATAATCCATTCATATGATTTAGATAGTGAATCAATCGTTTTCCTTAATTCTTGGAAATTGCATATTTTTAACAAATTTCCCTCAAACATATTGAATATCTACCTAACCATGGTGAATTTTGGAAAATGGTTTGGAGGGAACCTATATTTTCAAAAAAACCATATCTTTTATTTGTATCATTCAATTCCATATCCTCTAAAAGAGTTCCTAAAGTTGGTTGTTTGACACTTTTTGCAAGATTCTAGAATTCTGGAAAAACAATGTTTTTTATGAAACTTCCTTAAAGACCCACGTGTAAATTTTGAACTGAAGTGTATCTTGTGAAATGAATTCTGTTATCGATAATGTGTTATATTGGTAAAAATATTGTTTTCTCAAGTTTTCCCGATTCACCTCCAGTTGCACGCAAATCGAGATCAAACTTAGCAGTTTGAAAACTGTGAGGATTTTGAGAAGCGTTGTTGATTTTATTCTAGAGACCCACACGTGCAACCTAGGTGTAATAAATATCATGGGAAGATGTTAGAACATAATTTTGGACGATAATGTTCCTTGTTTTTCCCTGGAAGTGTGTCGATATGTCGAAGCTCCAAATTGGATATCTAAGCATGAGATGAAAAGGATGGTTTTAGGCATGAAATGGATATGAATATGGTAGATGTAGGAATATGATTTATAAATGTTAATGTTATATGGTGAAAATGAGGGAATTTATAAGGCCCAACATTTCCTAACAACCCTTTCCTAGCTGCGGCTAGTCCCCAATTATGTGTTGTTTCTATATGGTTGGGTTATGGGCTAGTACTAGCCCTCTAGATGGACCTGCGACCCCTCAACAAGGTGATCTAGGGTTGTGGCATTCCTTAATTCACCCAAACAGCTTTGCATCCCTCCCTTTTGAGGTCTATTCGCACCAAAAATTCAAAAAACAAGCCTAGAAATGTCTCCTAGTAATGTGACTACCTTCCATACCTACACTACACTCAAAATTGATTACAATAGTCTTCCAATCATGCATCCTAGCTCACATATAATTGTGGCCTCCTCACAGTCACAAAAGAACCCAAAAATATTTCCCCTTCTCCTTCATTAAGTTTCCTTCTGATTTGCATCTTCCTTAGTGGTGTATTACACATGAAAGATGCACATTGGATGAGCTAAAATTATGTCCAACACCTTATATTTATACACATTAGAAGGGCTACACGAATTAGTGAAGAGACATGTATTTTTACTCAAACCTACATGACTTGATTGTCCACTAATTAATCGTCAACATCAAACATTTGTATCTCACTAAGGAAAACCTATAATTCAAAGATTCTCGAAGAGTTGGATTCTACTTTCCACCCTCCATCATCTTATCCATTACATGTCCAAAATTATCCATGGTTTTGCACTAAATCATGATCGGTGCAAAACCCCTACCTTGGGTTCTAAGCCCACAAGTGAATCTTGTGGTGATCCACCCTCCAAACCCTGAACAATATGTCTTGAAGTACCTCCCAATCTACTCAAAATCAACAATCCCTGTTAGTGAGGGAGGTACTTCCAAGACTAGGAAGTATCTCATCGTAATAATCACTACTCACAACACTCACCCAACTCTTGGTGCTCACCACTGTAACAATTCATGTAGCATGAAATACACCTCTATCGAAGGTTCTGCTATCACTAGAAGCATCCTGATTCTTTTTCTTCTCTTGAAATACCTTACACTCTCTCCATTATTCCCTCTTGGAAGTTTTAGGAGCACCCTTTCTCCCTACTGACCACACAGTATTCTTGGGCTGCAAATTTTCCCTCTAAACCTGCAAGCTCCTCCTAGAATCGACTCCCTCTTAGTCTTTGGAACTTTGACCTTATTTTTTGTAACCTGTACCTACCCCTCTGAATCCTACACCTACATATGCCTCTCCCAAACCTACACATGCTCCACCTACTTCTTATTCCCATGATCCATAGTCTTACCCATCAACTTGTAGAGATCTTTAATCTCTAACTCCCAAGACAATCCCCGATAGCTACACCATCTAGGTCCGAGTCGTGTCTTCCCATCCTGGAACAAGACCTCAAACCCATTCTTCTAGGTCATCGAGACATATATCAAGCTATATCAGAGTCTTGGTACAAATAGTACATCCTGGACCCGCATCACTCGTCCTGTCTCCATCCTTAATGGCACAACTCCCAATCCTTGGATCTCCTTCTGACTCTTGTCACCCAACACCATGTGCAACTTCGAGTCCCATTTAGCTAGATTCTCAAAAACCTCTCGTGACCTTGTCATATGTTTCGTCAGACCGCTCTCGACGTACCATCCATCCTCATCGACAGTACATTGCGAGAAATGAGAGATCATATCAAAGTCCTCTTCCAACCTCTTGATGACAACATCTATCTCAGCAGAAGTGGCAACACTGGCGACCTGCTTCCCTTTCTTCTTCTCATCATCTCCCTTCTTCTTCATCAAACATCTCAGTGAAAATTGACCCATCTTGCCATAGTTGAAGCACTTAAATTTACTTAAGTCATTCTTCAGCTTACCCTTCATTTGCACTGTAAGTGCCACGTCCTCATCTCCCCTCTTCGTTGGATGAAGATCCTCGTCTCGCAACTATTTCTGAATGAATTTGTCCCACAAACTATTCTAGTCTAGAAAATTTTCTCTAGCAAAAATTCCTTTGGGGAAGGGCTTCCATTCCTCGGTGAACCCTTTTGTAATGTTCCTTTTTCAGGATTGCTCATGAATCATGTATCAAAAACGCATTTCTAGCAATAAATACAATAAAATAGTAAAATGGAATTTTGGATCCCATATATTAGTCAATATACATTCTAAATCCAAGAATAGAGCTGAAAAAAATCAAAATAGGTGGGCTAAACAGGCATCCCACACTAGTGTAGCTAAAACTAGTGAAAAACCCCAAGACTGCAAAATGCTGGAGCAGCTGCTCAAGGGAATACGCAGTATAAGAGAGGGTTTACACATAAAATGATCATAGAAAAATATATATACTCATTTATTGATAAAAAATTCTGAAGAACAGAGATCTAAGCTCCCTTTACAAAATACAAAAGAAACCGGCAAGGGTTTCTTGTCAATCACTCTATATATAAAATGTGATATTCAGAAAATGACTGAATAATCACTAAAACACTGAAGTAAATGAGTGAAATAGGCTGAAATATTTCTGATCTGATGTAGAACCTTCAAGGGCTTCCTACCATGAAAGGATGAACCTCTCAATCACAAGGAAACTCATCAATGGAGCCACCAAACCATGCAATAAGCTTTGCCTCCTGAAAAACGCACTCCCTAGAAGAAACAGCGCTAGGAGGGTAAGAGAAATGTGTGGTCTGATACCAAAGATATTAAATAATCTTTGGAGCTTTCCAAATAGATCTCTCAAGTGAAGGAAACCTTCCTCCAATGAGAAACTAGCTCAGAAGCCGGGATTCCAATCCCTTCCACTGCTGCACCCAGCAACACTGCACAATCTCCAACAAATCTATGTTGATGAAGATGGCTGAATCTTGGCCTGAAAACCTAATGTGGAATGATGAATAAAAACTCTCCCAATGAGCTCCTCAAAGGAAATAGGTGGGATTCCCGCACGAGAACACCCACTGCTAAACAACACTACAACTTTGCTAAGCAGAAAAACAACAACAATTCTTGGCAAGCAAGAATAATAATCTACAACATGATGAACAATGTTGCCATCCTATTCCTTATATATTAAGTGAGTTTTATTTCCCTTGGCCCATTTAATTAGGTTTCTTCTATCCCAAGCTACCTTTCCCTCCAAAATTGCGTTTTTGAACCTAGGATTCCTCCTCCACTAAAACTGCGCTGCTGACTTAGTCAAAACAGCTTCAATTTAACCTTGTTCACACATGGAGGTTTTTTATTGAGCTAGAAAGAGTGTCTCCTTTCACACTTGGTGTATTTTTATCCTCCTTAGGAGACTTATGGGCTTTTCTACCCATTTATTTGCCGGCTATAGCTGCTGCTAAGTCTAATGTTCCATTTAACTTGGAAGCTAAAATTTTGGAACATTACGGTCCTCCCCCACTCAAAATATTTTCTTGTGTTATTCATCGGTGTTTTTCTTTTTGTTGTTGATGATTAGTTTTAAAGCCAAGTTTTCTAGCAGCTGATCTCCAATTTGTCAAATTTGCCAGCTAGAAAACACCCATAAACATTTTTTCCCTCATACCTTGTAAAATCAGCCCATGATGAGATAAAACCTAATTGTCAAGCCCTATCTAGTCTCAGTCATACAAACTTTTTCATCAGCTCCAAAAAGAATAATCCAAATATGTCAAAATGTCTCCCCTAACTTAGGTAGTGGCGCTTTAGGCGATCTTCCCTTGGCAAACAATCCTAAGCCAAAAAACCTCTATCTAAAATCAACCAGTCATAGATGACCTTCCTATTATACAAATAAAGCTTGATACACCCTTAAGTCATGCCACTAACAAGCCTTGATGTCTCAACAATGCATATGCCACAAGTGAAACTGATATTAGGTGGATTTACAGTGTTTCAATGTCTTTTTCAAAAGCAGAAGTGTACCAGTGTTCCAGAAGACATTATTAAACTTAACATGAGAAGACAACCGCTTCTCATGTGATTTTGAGCCTAGGATGCAAGTACTGGATAGAGAGGTATTTCAATGAGCTCCTACAAACACAGTCAAAAGGTTAGTGACTTATGACTAGCAAGTATTACTCTGCAGATACAGGTTAGGATTGCCTCTGGTTTCTAAAGATGCATAAGGGTATTCTATCAAACAAAAATACACATCTCAGAGCATGCCCCTCATGGCATCTTGTCAATCTTTCGCTTTTTATTACTTATTGTGATGTACTAAGTAGAAATATGAAGTGAAAGGAAAGATTGACATAGTTTGAAAACAGATGAAGTGTGACTATGTAAAACCTCCTCCAAACATGAGCAGAGGTTTGGGTGACTGTGAAAACCTCCTCCAAACATGAGCAGAGGGTTGGTGATTGTGAAAACCTCCTCCAAACATGAGCAGAGGGTTGGGTGACTATGAAAACCTCCTCCAAGTATGAGTAGATGGTTAGGTAATTGGTTAATACCTCCTTCATTTAATAAGCAGAGGGTCAGGAACATAGGTGTAGCCTCATTTAAAGGGAACAAGGCTAAAAATGCTGCAAATAGCCTTAAAAACCTATTTTACACCTTTTTCTCCAATAGATGAAACCACTAACACAGCAGTGGTGTTTCAAAGATTGATTATATGATTTCACTGATTGAAAGGCAGCGTTTAAGTCCAGTGGGAAACAATTGGATGATTATGAATGGAGAAATTTTGTTAAAAAGATGGCCAAGCAGTGGTACTATGATAATCAAAGAGGTTTGGTTTTTCTTCTATCAGAGATCTCCTTCAAAGGAAATCTGAAGCTAAAGTGAACAAAGCTTGGACGAGTTCATCAATATGAAGAAAGGATATGGAAAGTGTTTTGAATTCAGAGACAACACTCAAAGCAAATGAAACATGCCACTATCAAAGTCAAAGACCTTTTATGAAACATGTGAAAACACCTTGCTGATTCCATATGTTTGCATTGAGGGTCTCTAAAGGCCTTTTCCCTTAATCAAAATATATAAGTCAAGCTTATGTGATGCAAATAAGTTCTCACTCACGGTCAAAAAGAAATATCATGATAAGGATGCATCAACACTCTTTTGTTATTTTTCCAGAGCAGTTTTCCTTTTTAAAAGGATAGAAATGGAAAAGGGTGATAGTGGTACTTTTAAATATAATCGTAGTGGGAAAAAGCGATAGAAAATTACATTGTAGTTGCCATTCAAATCAGCCTCTGACATTTTGTTATTAAAAAAATCAAAGATGGGTCATTGTACATTGTAAAAGTGATGAAATTACAAAAACGATGATTCATGTTTTGTTTAGAGACAAAAAGCATTTTCTCTAGGCACTCCAAACCTCACAAAGAAATTTCAAATATGTGTTGGATTTTTCAACTTTAAAAGGGAGTATTGGCCATTGCAAATTCTCACTTAAGAAATTCAAAGCTACAAACAAAAATCCCCCAAGGCACGCTCAGGAGAAATGAAGACGAGCAATTCGAGTTTTAGAGACTTAAAACTTGCGCTACGATTGCTGAAAAGTCGTAGTGTGCACAGGAAGAAAAATACAAATAGATTATATATTTGTGTTTTTGATGCTTTTAATAAGCGTAGCGTGGCATGCTATGGCGCTGCTCTCCCAACTGCCCGAAAGGCTGACCCGACACCCCTCCCTTTGCGCGGCGTTTTTGCCTGAACGTGCATGCAGTGCCCAACATCAACGCCTTCAAAGAGTCTTGGGACCTACTCAATTCATCAAACAAGGGCCATAAGACATCTGCAAGGTATTTCACATTTTCCCTTGGTGCATTTGAAATTCTAAAGGGGTATTGATACCATGTTTTTCCAAGACTAAAACAGTGATTGGAGAGTGGAGTTCTTGGTAGAAAATCAAGGTTTTTTGTTATTGTACTTTCCAAAGATTGTTCCCATGCTAAGGTGGGGTGTGCTTTATCTAATCTTAAAGAGACCTTAAGAAGCTTAAAGAATAGTGATAAACCATACACTAATTGCAGAGCAAAACGAGAATTGTAGAGGTTTTAAGTGCTTTGAAAAGTGTCCTATGAAGGGTTACTAGAAGAGAGCAAACCTTGCTTGCTATAAAAACTCGAGAAGAAAAAGAGATGTTTGTGAGGTGAAAAAGGTGAAAATAGTGTTTATAATGTGGAAGCTTGATCATTATAAAGTGTCTTCTCTATGTTATGAAATAGGAAACTCTGTCCAGCCACCAGATTTCCATAAAACAGAGTATGCTATGAATATATTTTGAATCAATTGAAGGGTGTTTTGTTTTACTTTGTGAAGAACAGTGAACAACAAAAGAAAGGTGTTTGGAGGAAAAAGTGTTTTTTCCCAAAACACAAGATGTTCTTTCTTCACCAATAAACCACAAACACATCTTTTTAGAGTTATTTGCCCAAGCACAGTGATAAGATTGCGTTTGTTTCATTTAACAAATACTTGTTGTTTGGCATAAAAGAGGACAAACCGTGATTTATAAGGAGGACAGGGTGCGTGCTTGAGAAGCCATTTCAAGGACCATTTGAGACAAATTGTTTCTGTCAGTCAGCAAAGAGTATCCAAAACAAAATGCCTCGCAGGCAAGATAGTAGAAGTGGCCTTCACAGGAGGTTTGAGTCTGTTTCAACTGAAGAGGTAAATGCTCATCCATTAGTCCTGTTTAACTTTCATGAGGTTGGATGTCTAGAGTTTTGTCAAAGGGTGCAGGAGGTGAAAATCTATTCCCCTTTGACACATATGTGTGCTTTGAGATTTCAAGAGAAGCACTTTCAGCTGGCAGGCTTGGATTTCAAGTTCTCTCCTAGGTCCATTTCCAAGGCCACCAAAATCCCTTATGTCGGAGAGAAGTGGTTTAAACAAAGCCACCTAGACTCAGAACAGTACAAACCTTTTCTGAAGCCTGAGCATAGATACACATGTCCATCCATTTTTCCCTTCTCATATTTGTTGACTAGTTATGCCCCCCTCATGAAGATAATCATGAAATACTTTACTTGCGAGGGAATATTCTCCCGAGTCTATGCTTACCATGTCCGATTGCTAATGCATTTCACAAGAGCCAAATTGTTAAATCTCCCTTTCTTCCTCCATAGAAGTATTGAGAAAATGGCTTCCACTGTTCAGAAAAAACCTCCTTCTCAGCAGATAGCCTGCCTCTTCCATCATTCCCTCATCAAGGTTATCATTCTTCATCAGCTTGAGAAGAAATAAATCTCTTGGGATACTTTCATTACACATCCGTATTTTGCCACTGTCCCTTCATTTCATACATCTCCTTCACCTTCCACTCACCATCCTTCGCCTTCTTCAAGCAAGCCCATTCCCAAGAAGCTCAAATTTCCCATTGAACAAGAAAAAGAGCATGATGAGGAAGAAGAGCATGAACAAGAGGAGGAAGATGATGATGAGCAGCATCATGATGAAACGGGGCAGCAAGGGGAAGAAGAGCACAGTGAGGCAAAGCAGCAAGGAGCAGAAGGGCATGATGAAGAGGAAGATGATGATGAGCAGCATCATGATGAAACAAGGCAGCATGATAAACAGGTGCAACACAGTGAGGAAAGGCAACCACATGATGATGAACAACAACAAGGTAAGGAAGGGCAGCATGATGAATAGGTACAGCACAGTGAGGAAAGGAAGTCTCATGAAGAATAAGGGAAACATGATGAACAGGTGCAACACAGTGAGGAGGGCAGCCCTCAAAAATAAATGCAAGAGGACAGTCAAGGCATCCATGAAGAAACTCAAGACAGTGGCAAGAATGATGAGGAAAGTAACAAGGGCAAAGAGCCAATAGAGCAAGTGCTAGCTACCTCTCCTAGGCAAAGGGCCATGCTCTCTTCTACAAAAGTGGCCAAGCCCTGGACATCAAGGAAAAGGGTGCCTAAAACTATAACTCCAAATGTTACTAGGGCTCTCCGAACCAAGTGGAAATTGCCCAAGAAGCCCATTGTCGAATTTCCCAAGAGGAGGAAGACCAAAAGAGCCACCCAAAGCAAGGGGAAGGAGAAAGAAGAAAGCAGCCATGAAAAGGAGAGGGACTATATTTTCCGTGCGTTTAGCTATTTTTTTGCATGGTTAGTTATGAAAAGTCAATATATTTTCCTTTTTTATCATTTTTGAGATATTTTATTAGATATTTTGTGCCTTGGGCTTTGCAAAGCCTCAAGGACAAAATCATATATTTTGGATAGGCCAATGAGACTGCAAGTTGAACTGGGAGGTTTTCCTCACTTTGGCCTATATATTCCAAAGGATTTCATTGTAAATAAGGCTGAACTTGATGAATAGAAGCAATATATGGTTATACAAGCTTGGAAGAAACACTTGTCTCATGCTTTTGGAGAGTTTCTTGAGTGCTTTTGGATGATGAAAGAGGACTGTTGTTGGATTCCATGACTTGGTAGAATGGTATAGTGTCTCTCTCTCTGTTTTGTTTCTTATTTTTCATTCATAATTCCATGTTCTTGCTTGCTATAAGACAGTAGAGAATAGATTTGAGACATGCCCTTGGAGGCACCTCAAATTTCATGTTTCTTTATAGCTTCTATGTTTTCTTCCTTCTTAGTCATATCAAAGAATCCTTGATTTCTCTTTGATAACTGAAGAAATTGTTTTCTTGTTTCATTTATGGTTTTATGCATGCTAAGTATGATTCACGGTATGCCCTGCTTACTCATGGCTAGTCATAGCTCCACCTTTGAAACCTTTCTTTGATTGTTTGATTGTCATTTGTTGAACCAAGGAGGTCTTGTACTGATCTTGCCCTTTGCCTAAAACTATGCAATCTTGCTTCAAAGTGCCCAATAGCTTGAAATACTATGCTTAGGAATTTCCTCATAGTGATTTGAGTTGTTTGTTTGTCTTA